>VUQH01019918.1:0-25544 GCA_015106775.1 Etroplus canarensis | reverse complement strand
AGTGAAAGAGGGCATGCAGAAGGTGCTACAGAAGAGGATGCAAGCGTTAGAGTGAGATGGAGGCAGATGAATTGCTGTAGCTACAGCTAAAGGCAGCAGCTGAAAGAAGAAGAAGAAGAAGAAGAAGAAGAAGTAGTAGAAGTAGTAATTTTTTCTCAGTTTGTGGGATAGTTCTGTATTATAGTGGGTAAGGTTTCAGATGGCAAAGACTGCTTGATTTTTGAAACAAAGACACACACAAGCTATTTGTCTACCAAATCCAAGAAGTTTAACTTAATCCAGCACTACGTGTGTCATGTTTAAATGTAAAAGCTCATTGTGTGGCCCATTGTTTATTTTCTTTAAATCACTGGGTAAAAAAACATCTGGTACCAGTAATAAACACGTTAGAATCCGTGGGACGCTAGGACCTTGCGGATGAGAAAGTCTATCGACAGCAGTATGCTAGCAGATACTGTTGTCACAAGGATTCATGAACTACAATAACGACACAGATTCAAAAATTGTAACAGAGGTAAGAATAGACGCCGTCCACCAGTCTTAACAACACAACGCAGCAAAATTGCCAGTAGACCTTCCCAGACATTAGCTGGACAGCCGAAACATTAACATTCTTGCTTGACAGGCGTTAGCTCCGCAGCGTTAGCTTTAGCTAGGAAGAAACTGGACATTTTATTAGATTAAGATTTGATGACCTGGCCGCTACGCCGCTTTTCGGGTGTCCTATAGACAGCAATACATGCTGGATAATGTGTTGCTTACTGTCGTTTACTATTTGAACACACCCGGTTAGGTAGCTGTGGGTCAGTAAGCTAATGTTAGCTGAAAAGCTAGGAGCCCGTTCCAGCGTGCAGCAAGAAGGTCCTGTCCATCAGTTTATTCAAACCCATGTATTTACCCATATCATGTCACCAGGCTAAATTCAAAGCATATGGTCATTTGCACATTATTACCTCCGCCGAGGAGGTTATGTTTTTGACGGCGTTGGTTTGTTTGTTTGTGTGCAAAATAACTCAAAAGTTATGAACGGATTTGGCTGAATTTTTTATATAGATTCGGCCTCATAAAAGGAAGAGGTGATTACATTTTGGGAAGAATTGGGTGATTGGATCATGCCGAACAAAAAATAATAATCTTGAAATCAATAACTATTGAAGTAATAGCGATATCAGATATCTGTATGCATTCGTGATCATCAAAGGCACTATGATGATCATGCTTGAGGGAGGTCTGCGCTCTATGAGTGCTTTTCTAGTTACAATCTATTTTAAATTCGTTACTTGGCCATCGGAGCTATTATAGTTATAAATAAGTTTGTAAAATAGTCATCAGTATGGAGAATTTTAAGGACCTGGCCATGTAGTTAGGTAATGCTGCAAAGGAGAATGATTTATTAAAGGAAATTGTTGTGATAGGTGTGTACCTGTTGCTGAAGACAGAAGACATTGGACTGGATTAGTGGCCGTAAATTAATCTTAAATTTCCTCCATGCAGTGTGGTCAGTCTGTGCCAAGCTGTAAGGTCTATGCTCCTGGAAGTTCACCAAACATCAACATGAAAGGGATGGAAAAATAACTTAACAAATCTGTATTATGTTAAACATGAACAATGTAGTTTATTCTTTTAGGTTTACATTAGATAACCTCAACTTAAATTTGAAAAATAGCATTTGTTAGTAACGCGCTCAGCTGTTTTAGGGAACCACCTTTCCCTTTTAAAAAAGTGAAGATATGGATTCATAACCTGCTCATTATGAAGAGGGAATGGGACAGATAAAAATAAAGATAAAAACAAACTGTTTAGATTTATTTTGAATTTTATTAAACAGTCAAGAGTATTATCATCCTCATTTTTATAATAAGCCATAGACTGTTGTTCATTAAATGGTTGGATATTTTTACCCTGTGCAATGTCTTCTAAATGTATCTTTCTCCACAGACTTAATCATGTCTCAGGTGGAGAAAAAGGCAGGGCTGCTGAGAAGGACATCGTCCTCTAAAAAGCCCTTGAAAGAGAAGGTGGTTCTCATGTATGATGAGATTTTTGCAGTGAGTATTGCAGAAAGTCAAGCGATTTCAGTGGTCACAGTTCTGAGAAAGAAATTTTGTTTTAGTGTTGACAGTGTCCTTTCTGCTTTGATTTAGAAAGAAGACCCAGCCAAAAATAACCCTCGTTTCTGGGATGAGCTGTTTCTCATGAAGGTACAGAGAAAAAAGTTGCATAACAGGAACTCACTCATGGAGCTGTGTAGTTGTGTGAACCTGCAGCAGTGAAGTAATTTGAGACGCATAGTATAAAGCATGCCACCATATTGAATGATTTTTGTTCATAAGTCCTTTGTTGCAGTAAATGTAACTTTTTATACAGTTCAAACAAATATAGGAGAGACAGTATAATTTGCAGAGTATTGTGAAACTAGCAGCAGGTCACATCTTAAAGACTTGCAACTTTTAAATCGAACTCTCTTTGCTTTTCCCTTCTGACCCTTATCTTTTGCTTCAGGTGAATCTAGAGTACCTGGAGTCCAAGTTGGAGAGTGTAGATGGGGAGGATGTCCAGCGCATTCAAGACAATATCAACTCTCTGTTTCACCACTGCGTTCAGGCTCTGGGAGAGGAGCACCAGATTAAAGTTGTTAATGCCCTGCAGGTAACTACAGCTCCAGAGAATCATGTAGATCTTAACCTGCATGCAACATCACTTCAGGAGCATCTTAAGTATGTTGATGAGGCTGTAATGAAATTATTTTGCTTCTTTTTTCCTTTTAGTAAATATAAGAAATAATTTTGGCTTGTCTACTTTTTTTATGTGATAATTTAATATGACAAAAATATCTGGAAAAGAATATGAACAGTAAATATAAGAAAGCAGAATAGAGCTGTTGGGATGTCCACAGGAGAACATTGAGGTTAAAGATGGGCTGTAATAAGTGCATTGCTGTGCATGGAGGTGTGCTGTGGTGGAGGGAAATGTATGATTATTACAATATTAAAGCTGAGCTGTATTATTTAATAAAGAATGGGAAAAACTTTGCTCTTTGATGCAGCAACAGTAACATGACTATTGCCATTATATCAAGGATTTGTGGTCCTGCGTTTGTGTCTGTTTGTGTAGGTCTTTGGCTATGCAGAGTGTAGCATTCTGGATACGCAAAAAACACAATGTATTTGCTTGCAGTCTCTTTATAAAACCAAAAATGTGTAGCCTGACTGAAATGACGCTATGCATATGTAGAATGATGATTTGTTGATAAGTGGGCTCTGTTCGCCGAAAAGAGGAAAAAGTTTGAATAAAACCTCAGTGATCAAAATGGCACACTTATGAAGCACATACTTCACTTGATTACACTTCACTGTTACAACATAACAGATTCCTTGTGTGTTATGATTTCTGCCTTCTCCTCAGCAGGAGATAAGCCAAAAAACTACCAACAACAGAAACCCAAATGGATAACTCACATTTACGTGCAGCTCTAGATATTTTTGAGGATACCCTCTGGTGACAGGACTGCACAAAAAAGATCCTTGTAGCACCTATGTAATACCAACGCAAAGCCATGTCAGGCCCTGTTCTAATGTATCTGATTCATTAAAGATTTCACTTTGTTTAGCAATCTGTGTGTTCTTCTGCTTTTCGTCCAGACCCTCTGCGCACTTTTCCGAGGAGTTCACCAGAAGAACAAGTCAGCGTCTGGCTTTGACATCATCAACATGCTCATGGGGTTTGACAAGGCTGAGCAAAGGATGAAGGTTAGACACTGAAAAACGGAGTAATTGGTTGAAACAAAGAATTAAAAGGAAAGATGTGTTGAGTTTTCTTTTCATATTGATTCATATGCTTCCTTTGTGGTTGTGTCTTCCTGTAGGACCTTATGGAGAGACTGGACAGTCTTCTCTGTGGAGACAGCTCAGAGAGTCTTAAAAGCCTTTGTCTCAAACTTCTGCTGTGTTTGGTGACGGTGAGATGGAGCATATATAAAGCTGCATAAATTATAATGTGATATGCATGTTTTGTTGTTAAAAGCTTGCTAAATAACACATGTTGAAAAATGTGTTTACAGGTAACAGACAATATAAGCCAGAACACCATACTGGAATATGTTATGATCAATAGCATCTTTGAAGCCATTTTACAGGTAAATAATTAGTACAAAATGTCTGATTTTGGGATTTTTAGTTTTATAGTCAAACTGTCTCTCCTCTCAGTTTGGTCATGCTTACTTTCCCTTGCTCTCCTGCTCAGATTCTGTCAGATGTATCCAGTAGAGGGCAGCATGGTTATGATGCTGTGGTACTTCTGGCTCTCCTGGTGAACTATAGAAAATATGAGGTGCGTATGATGTGCATATGCTAACTGTTGACTGTGTTTCTTGATATGAAGATTTCTTCATAAAGCCTTTTGTACTAGAGGTAGAGAGTAATAAATCCCATTATAAAGCCAATCTGAGAGTCACAGAATGGACACTGACTAGACTTTATGTCCATAGCACAAATCAGTCCTGCTCTTCTCTACTGACTGAGAGTATAAAACGTAAAGAATAACAGGTATCCATAACAAAGAAGAAGAAATTAATTGGCGTGTTTTAATACCATGTTACCAGAACAATATTGTTGTCAAGATCAGATGAGTTAAGCCAGTGTAACATTGGTAACATCTTCAGGTTGACTGTATGGGCTGAATCTGAACTTGAACATTTCTATTTGAGGTGGTACGAGAATGCCATCTTCGTCCAGTTAGTGACAAAAATTAACAGGGAGAAAAGAAATAAAATTCCTACATCCATTTTCCATTGTCACCAATCCTAATTTTGCAATGGATTTGGATAAAAAGATTTAAAGAACACGCTAGATACAGTTTTTGATTTTATGGAAGCCATGCGTTTATTTTTCGTTGCATTACTGAATTCTGCATTTTGTTTTAATGCCTCTTAGCCTTACCAGTTGTAGGCTGTGTGCTGTTATTAGTGTATATACTGTAGAGGGGCCCCTTGAGAGAGGATTCAAAAAGAATTGTCCTTTACAGGTGAATAAAGTATTTACTTTTGATTTATTTTTTTCTTCTTAGTCTGTGAATCCATACATTGTGAAGCTTTCGATTGTGGATGATGAGCCAACACTAGATGTAAGTGCATTGTCAGTATTTGTACTATATAACTGCAGAATAATAAATAGCCAGTCTGATGTAGGCAGTCTTTATATAGATAATCAAAGGTTTTGTTGATACACTGGATGTTTTTCTTTCCCAGGGCATGGGTATGGTTGTCCACCAAGCTCTGACAGAATATAACAGGTGAGATACAAAATTTCCATCCGTCAAAAAAGTGCTTTTAATGATGCAGTGCACGGTGTGCTGAGGCCGCTGGTATCATCAGTTTAGTTTGATGTATCCTGCAAATGTTCTATTTCTATTCTCCTGTAAAAAAAACAGGCCTTTATAGCTTCAGTTATTTATATCTGACAGCTTACTTTGGCAGTCTGTAATGTTTTTTGGATGAGGAACGGTTCAGAAATTAAAATGCTGTCTGTGAAGGAGGTCTTGTCTGTCTGCGTGCGTAGACAGACACATCAAAGTGATGGATGACGGCTCAATGTACTTCATTGTTTTTGTGTATAAACTGAATCTCCCATAGATAATAAACCGCTGAGAGAAGAAGGAGGTGCTAGATATTGCTGTGTGTGAGGGGAAAAAGATTAATCTGTGCTTTGGCTGTTTTTCGTGCCTTACCTGCCGTCGATTTATTTGCCATTCTCTCAACTCTTTCTTTGCTTTCTACTTTCTGTCCATCTGGTCTTTTCCTCTTGTTGTTGTTTTATCCTTTAGACAGTACAAAGACAAAGAGGAGGAGAACCAGGGTGGGTTCTTCTCTACCCTCACTAGTATGGTAGGATCCCATTCTCATTTCCCATTAAAATAGAAATTAATATGTTTTCGATACAAGTTTGCTAATATCCTGCTCCTATTCACAGGTGGGCAGCATGTTTATAGCAGATGCTGATGAGAAGCTCTCCGTACAGTAAGTCATTTCACTTCTCACCCATCAGTCAGCCTCATTGCTCTTTACACTTAAGATAAAGATTACAGCAGAAAATCGGAGTATAAATTTAGCACATTGGTCACTGTACTGTTACCAATTGGAAACTAGCCTAATATTAATCAGTAGAACCTACCAAATGCTGTTTTCAGGAAGATGCATTTACCATATGTTACAAGCACCAGTCACTTTATTAGGTAGACCTGTTCAACTGCTTGTTCATGCTTATCTAATCAATCAGTCACATGGCAGCACAATGCATTTAGGCATGTAAACATTGTCAGTACAACTTGCTGTAGTTCAGACTGACTGTCTGCTACTGATCTAGGACTCTCCTGCACAACCATCTCTAGGGTTTACAGAGAATGGTCTGAAAAAGAGAAGTGATCCATTGGGTGGCAGTTCATTGGTCAGAGGAGAATGGACAGACTGCTTAAAGTTGACAGGAAGGCAACTGTGACTCACACCAAGTGCTACTCCTACCAGCTAAGAACAGGAAATCAAGGCCACAGTTTCCACAGACTCATCTAAATTGGACAACAGAAGATTGTAAAAATGCTGTCTGATCTGATGAGCCTCAATTACTGCCGCGATGTTTGGATGGTAGACTTAGGTGTAAACCACATGAAAACATGGATCTGTCCTGTCTTTTATTAATGGTTCAGTAATGGTGTCAGGAATATTTTCTTGGCACACTTTGGGCCCTTTAGTTACCAACTGAGCATCATTTAAATGGCGAAGCCTACCTGAGTATTGTTGCTGATCATGTCCATCCCTTAATGACTAGTGTGTGTATTTTCTGATGGTTGCTTCCAGCATGTCACAAGGCTCAAATCCACTCAAACTGGTTTCTTGAACATGACAGTGACTTCAATACATCACAGTGGCCTCCACAGTCACTAGATTGCAATCCAGCAGAGCACCTTTGGGATTCTGGTGGAATGGGAGATTCACACCATGAACATGCAGCTGACAAATCTACAGCAACTGTAGATTTGTCTGGCCCCTTGTATTCTCCCCAAGGGGTCGCCACAGTGGATTAACCCACATTGGTAATTTGGCAGAAGTTTTACACCGGATGCCCCTCCTGATACAACCATCCATGGTGAGAGGGGCTAGTATCCCCACCTGGAATCGAACAGGGACCTTTCACTTGAAAAGCGAATGTGTAAACCACTACACTACCAGGACACTGATGCAGTCATGTCAATATGGACCAAAATTTCGGAGGAATGTTTCCAGCACCTTTTAATATCTTTGCCACAAACAATTAAGGCAGTTCTGAAAGGAAAAGGTGGCCCAGCCTGCTACAAGCAAGATGTACCTAATGAAGTGGCCAGTGAATGTAGCTTTAGTGTGTCTGATTATCTGAAGGTCTGACTTCTTTATTTTTGACATTTACGTGTCATGGCTATGAAGCAGCAGGAGAAAATAAGTAAAATAAGTTACGTATATAAGTTAAAATAAGTTCTTGAGATTTTTGACTTTAGCACACTGAAGACTCAAGAAATGAGCACTGCTGCCTTGGCTCTTCTGTTTTGATTAAACAATAAATGACTGAAAAAGCTGGGGGTGGCAGTATTCTAGGCAATAAACAATGCTTACTGTTGTTCTGTTGGTTAATGTCTACTCTTTTATCAACCTAAAAAATAATATGAGGAAATTTAGCAAATGATTTATTAGTCGATGTTATCATTGTACAGTAGTTAATGACACAGAAAATTAAAAGAAAAGTGACCGGCTGATGCATGAAACCATTATTAATAAACTTTAGGCACTAGAGTGCTTTTCCAGTTGTTCTTTGAGCTTGACTGGATCAAATGCTGAGACTCCCAGTCCAATTTAATTTGAAGATTTTAAGATTTATTTAATGAACAAATGTGTTCACTTTGACTAACTTCCCTTTCATTTCAAGGACAAATGAGGCGATACTGCTAGCACTCTATGAAGCAGTGCACCTCAACCGCAACTTCATCACTGTGTTAGCACAGGTAAGATTCAACATTTATCTGTGTACCTGTGTGCTCATCTTTTTCGGATCTTAGAGGTCCACTGAGAGGTATTCCTCTCTTCCTGTTTCCATTTTTTGGTGTGTTGATACTTCTTTTCCCGCATTGGAACCATGAGAACATTGGTAGGTTTGTCTGATTAGCATTTGTCTTTATTAGTGACTGTTTCAGATGGGTGCTTTCTGTTTTTGCAGCTTTTCACTGTCTGAAGACCACAATTTGACAAGCAACAAGAACACTGAAAATTTAATTTTTATTATATCATTTTTAGCAAAGGTTAATATTTTCTGTTCTTAAAATGTTCTAGGTGTTTGATGTTTACCTCCTCTCTTCCTGGTGCTGTAAAATACTGGCAAATGATGTTTAAAACAATGTTTTAAATCTTCTTTGATATATGCATGATGTGTGCAAACCTAAAGAGACGAGTTAAGAAAAGAAGAGGAAACAGATGTCCCTTTTTATAGCTGTACAGCTTATGGATAACTGTGCATTACTTCAGTTGAATTCGATTCATGTATTGCCAACTTGCAACAACAGTCCTACAATATTAGAGAGAAAACCCCAATAATTACATGATCCCATTTGAGCAAGCAGGTGGCGATGACAGGATAGCAGAACACCCTTTTAGCAAGAAGAGACCTCCAGTACAACCATGTTCAGGGAGGGGCAGCCATCTGCCACGACCGGCTGGCGATGGGGGGAAAGAGAAGAGAAAAAAGGAGACACTTAGAGAGACCACTGACAAAACACAGACTATGGGAGAGAACAGACAAAATATAAATGACATATGGTAGTGGCATATAAATGCATCAGAAGGAAAAAGAGAGGAACTGCTTCTAATTTAATTTGTGTTTTACCCCTATCAAGGCATTTATACTGAAGTGCTTGAGCCAACTACCTAAATAAAGATTGGAATTAGTCAAATAATAGGATGCCAGTCATAACGTAGTGTGTCATGGAAGGCTCTTTGACAAATGTGCTGCTATTTGCAGGGCTGTAGTTGTTTACATATGTTATATGGACAAAAGTATTACACCACCTACACATTATGCCTATAGGAGCAGCCCAGCATGGCATCCCAGTCTAAAGTCATAGGCATTATTATGGAATTGGATGACCTTTGGAACTATGATAGCATCCACTCTTCTGGGAAGGCTTTCTAGAAGATTTTAGAGTATGTCTGTGGGAATTTTTTCCCATTTTGCATTTGTGAGGTCAGACACTGATGTTGGATGAAAGGGCCTGAATTGCAAATCTCTGTTCTAGTTCATCCCAAAATGTTCAGTGGGGTTAAGGTCAGGGCTTTGTGCAGACCAGCCAGATTCTTCAACAGTAAAGTCATTCAACCATGCCTTTGTAGACCTTGCTTTGTTCACTGGAGCACAGTCATACTGGAACACAAAAGGGCCTGACCCAAACTGTTCCTACACAGTTGGAAGTATAGAATTGTCCAAAATGTCTAGGTAAGCTGATGTACTAAGATTTCCTTTTTCTGGAACTAAGAGGGCAACCCCAGAGTATTATTCTTCCTCTACCAAACTTTACAGCTGGCACAATGCAGTGAGGCAACATTCTCCTGGTTTTACAAACCCAGACTTATTCATCTAATTGCCAGATAGAGAAGCATGATTTGCTACTCCAGAGAACACATTTCCATTGCTCCAGAGCCCAGTGATGGCGTGCTTTACAACACTCCATCCAACGCTTGGCATTGTACTTGATGATGTAAGGCTTGCATGCAGCTGCATGACCATGAAAATCCATGCCATAAAGCTCGTGCACACAGGTTTCGTGCTGATGTTAATGCCAAAGGAAACTGACTTGTTGGAATGGTGGCATTCTGTTCTGGTACCACATTTGAATTCATTGAGCTCCTTAGAAAGACCCATTCTTTTGTAAAAGAAAACTGCATGACTGAGGATATGTTCCAGTAGTCCACAAAATTACCTCCTATTACTTTTTCCTAATCACTTTTTCAGGACTACAAAAAGCACATCTTAGATACTTCAACCTGTCATGATTTTTATACATTATTTATTCACAAAGCACTTTCATAAACTGGTATTATTTGCTCCACATTTCACAAGGGAACAATGTCATATTATTAGGTTATTAATACAACAGTGAAAGGTTAATAGTTCACCTGTGGGCTAAATATTATTGAAAGATCAGGAAAAAGAAAATTATCAGCAAGTCAGAAGGAAAAAAATCGCACCATTTTTCTGTATATTGTAAAACTGAAGGCAAAATTAGTCACTGTTAAAGATGTTTTTTATGTGCTTTTTTTTTCCACAGAGCCATCCTGAGATTGATATTGCTGCCACACCTACCACCCCTACTCCAACCACCCCTACAACACCACTTGGCACAACGCCGCCCTCCCTTGATAGTAAGCCGTACACTTTTTAATATTTAGATATAGACACGTGTAGACACAGCAAATGTCATCAGGGGCATTAATTATTGGCTTCTGAGGGGAACGCTCAGGTTATATCAGTGTTTGGAAACACATTTTAAATCTAGTCAAGACAAGTAGAATTTGAAGACACAAAGTGCAAGTGCAATTACTTATCCAAATGGGCCTTTTGTTCTTCTGAAAAGATGTTTGTCTATTGTTAATCTATTTTTAAAGCATTCTTCTTCTTTTTGTTACAGAAAATGCATGCTATTGCCTCAGTAATGAGATTCAGTATTTTCTTTTTCTTTCTTTTTTTAACCTCAAACAGAAGAGCTTCTACTTTATCATGTCAGTTCTGTGAGCTGACGTAGTTTTTATATAAGTGCCTCAGTTTTAAACAGAAATGATTTACACTCAAGATAATGATCCCTTCAGAGTGCCTGACAGGACAGAAAGGAGCGTAAAGGTTTCTAAAGCTTTTGGGCATTAATAGTCTCTGCCTCTTTGCTTCCATTTAATCGTAACTTTTTACATGCATTTTTAAACACATACTCCAAATCTTTTGGCACTCACTTGCATTTACCTTGAGACACTCTAAAGCACAGAGATGCAAATACACAGCAATGTTTTGTTTTTATCTGCGAGAATACACAGCAAATAGCACTACATTTATTACATGTCAGTAATTAAATTATACATTTTCAAGTACTTACTAAACTCACTTTGAAAATGAGCACTTAGGTGCCACTTAAGGTTTTGTGGAAGGTGTATGTTGATGCTGGCACATTGAGAAGCAGCACATATGCTGTAACTGCTAAAAGGTACATGTTTCTGTCTCTGGCTAGCTTTCTCTTCATTGCTTCAATCCAAGATCCATTTTCTGTATGAAATATTAACCTCTGTCTTCAAATACAAATGAATGTTTCACATGCATTGTGCATCATGCCAAGTTGTGAGAGCTTTAGCCCTTAGCCTCTCTGCTTGGAGCAGATATGGTTACACACATGCACCTTTTAATCACATGTCAGGAATGTATGTGTTCTTCTACAGTGCAAACCCACATAGTGGTTTCTTGATGGTGTTAAACTTTTTTCTGGTGAGCCTGCTGTGATCTGAGGATGAGAGACAGAAAATAGACTTTTGTGGTTAGAAGGGAGATGACCGGTTCATGAATTATCCATGAATCAAACTATGTGTTTTAAAGAGGAGAGATTTTTAAATGGGTGAAAATGCTTGTCTAGACTTCATCATTGCATACAGTAGCTACAGTAATGGCAAAACAACATTATTTTATGCCTGAATGAGCACTCCTTTTACCCAAACAAGTCAGCTGTTGTAAAACTTTCTTTTTGCCGCTCAGCTTTTAGTTTAGATTTAGGTTTTTAGGTTCATTATTTAAAGATTTGGACTGGCTGCAGAATTTTTGACTCTTTTCGGGACTCTGCTCTGTCTGTGTCCAGAATAAATCAGCAAATAAAGTAAGTAGTTATTTTTTGACTACAGTGATTATGTTTATCTAAAGTGTTATTTCCATATTTACTGTGTAGTGATGAACAATCCAGAACTTCCTTTGGATCCCAATCTTCAGACCAGCAACCTTCTCATCACCTTCCTCAAGTATGCCTCCATTGTAATGCAAGATACAAAAGGTAACAGAAAGATTTAAGTCTTAATTGTCTCTGTCACGCTGGCTTCCTGTAATTGTTCATCCTGTTCATTTTATAGTCCATCTTTGTCCCGAAGCGCTCCTAATGTATGTAGCTGTTCTAGTTGTCATCGTCTTGCACACCATTTATGTTCAGTTGTTTTATCTGTTGTTATTTTTGTGTTTACAGATGAGCACCGACTCAACAGTGCCAGACTGTGCCTGATCATTCTCACCTGCATAGCTGAGGTAAGAGAACTGACAGTGTTGCAGAAAATGCCTACATCAGCATTCTCGATAAATCTGACCATCTTTGTTTTTAATCCTTCTCTGTGAAATAGGACCAGTATGCTGATGCCTTTCTTCATGATGACAATATGAACTTCAGAGTCAGTCTCCATCGAATGGTGAGTTCATGGTTGTGTGAGTGACACTGAGTAAAGGACACCACAAATTGCAGGATGTGGGATTGCAGCACGATGTGGCCATGCTTATGTGACAGATGTATGTCAGGATTTTGTGTGACATTGCACAATCAAAATTGGGATCAGGTTTTTGCGACCCCTTCAGGCAAGCATTTGTGATTTGTACCATGGAGGAAAACTAATACAGCCTTAAAGTGAACTGGTCCAGTATGATCCAACATTCATGTTGTGAAATGTCACTTGTGAGGAGTGTTGGTTATACAACCTAAAAGACAAAAAGCAGTCTTAAAGGGCAAATGAAACGATTTGAGAAAACACATAATTGAATTAGCAGTTCAATTTTACCCCTAAACGTTTGCATGCTTGTTCAAAATATATTTTTAATTATGAGTATTTTGAGGTTTTGTACTGTCCGGAAGTGACCGTTGCTTTCAGTTCGCCGCTCGGCTTTTTCCGTCCCTATGACGTCAGTGTCGCCACACAGCTAAGCCCCCCTCATTCAGTTCTATGTAAACTCGACTGATTTTTCTTGAGCATCATGGGCTATTGCGTTGCGGTAGACTATAAAAATGCATCAGGAATGAGCCTGGCAATGTTCAAGTTTCCACTGGAGCCATACAAAAAAGAAACTACGAGCTATCTGGATTACAAATGTTGGGAGGAAAAGAGACTTGTGGAACCTGTCTAAGCACTCCAGGTTATGTGAGGTCCACTTCACGGGCGACAGCTTCACGAAAAATTCCATGCTGGCCAAACAATCGCATCAACCCCAACAAATGGGAAAAACCAAAAGGAAAAGTCTAGCAGTTGCAAAACGGGCAAATTTGCAGGTAAGTTTCCAGTAGCTGTGACAGTTTCGGAATGCATCTGAATGCGTACATGTCATGTATGTTTGCAGCTGAAATGGTACCGACTGTTAGTATGGAATACAAAAGGCACGGGTGGATGTCATTATCTTATAAAAGACTTATCATAATTAGTTTAATATATGGTCAGTCTTTTGTAAAACTGAATGAATGGGTGACGAAAGGGACGTAAATGGTAAGCACACTTTTGGGAGGTGGACTATAGCTCTTTTTTAAACAGAGCTACAATTTCTGAGACAAAACTATACTGAAGAATATCTCTTACCAGGTTTTGGTGTGGTGGATCAGCGGCCTCTGCATTAATATTTGCTGGCTGAGACGTGTTCCTCCTAATCTCTGCCATCCGCATCTGCGTCTGAACTGTTAGCGTTTGGCTCATGGGTAAAATGCATGTTGTCAACCCACATATACTGTAACCTCGTACCTGGATGTTTAGGTTCACCTCAGGCTCACTTAATTCGTCCTGGTCGCCAAGAAAGCCTGCCATTTCAGGGATACAGTACCAGTGACCAGCGCCCGCACGACTGACAGAGTGATCCTGTTTGGTGACTCTGTCGTTTCATGGTGCACGAGCTTGCGAATGTGCGTGGCAGCACTGAGCTTGGCAAATTCCGTAAAAAGCTTGAACTCTCCAATATATTTTGGTTTTATCATTAGTTTTCTTTTACATATGGTCAGACATCATGTATCACATGATAATTTAAACTATATACTACTGGAAAAGTGACTTTTTGTGATTTTTGGCAGAATCGTTTCATTTGCAATTTAAGAGGAAGAGGTTGTAGCCTACAAGGTCTAAGACGTTGTGACTGGCCAGGAACAGCTCTTTGACTTTCCAGGATTTGCACACTGTGACTTGATTTAGTTAAGTAAGAATGTCTACTGGAAGTTCTTCAGTAATGTCCTTCATCAAACAGTGGTAAATGTGACACAGTGGCAGTTGGCACCACAACATCTGTCACTCCCCACTTGCCCTTCTTTCACAGACTTGACTCCTTGTGACTTCCTTGTCTTCTTCAAAATGAAATTGAAGAATCAGCCTTTTGAAAAGGTGGAGGAGAGCTAGTGTGCCTATGAGAAGGTTAACATTTAATGAATTACTCCTCCAGGGATCATATCAGGTGTGGACACTGAGTGTGGTGTAAAGTGTTGGCAGCTGAGTGGTGGTTTTGCCTCTGCAAATAATTTGTTTGCCACGTACTTTCTGACAAATAAATAACTGAGAGCAGTTCTCTAGTGAGCCTCATTGCTGCTTTGGATTGTAACAATGGTAAGCTTGGTGTGGCAGTATTTGAAATAGTTCTCTGAATGCTGCAGGTTCTGGTTGAAGTGGCCCTCCAGCTCACTGCACATTTCCAGAGCAGAAGGACTGCCAACAGTCCTAGACAATGGAGTGGGAATACATGCCACTACAGGATGAGATCCTCTCTGTTGGAGCTCAGAATGAGCTATTGAGGATTGAATATTGAGGATTGCCACAACAACAACCTGGCCAGTGAGCCAGGTGATAGGAAAAACATGAGACAGGAAGATCCAAGGCTAGTTGGTGAGAGAGAAGGGATTTAATCGCAGATGGTGTTGTTGCCTTAAATGGGAAAAAAATGCTAAAATGAGTTGTGTGGAAAGCACTGGGTGTATCACTGCATGAATTGACTTATCTGGGGAAATGTTAGCTAAATTTAAATTTTGTTTTTGTGGGGTGGTCTTTTAACTTTTTTATTGCACCTTGTATGTGGCTAGATTTTTTTTTCTGTGAGGGAAAGCAGCATAAGTTGGTATTTTTCCCCACCTATTTGCAGTGCCCAGTTGTTTTTTGAGTCTACACGTCTGTGCAGATGCTGTCAATTCAAAGTTTTTCACATCACGAACATTCTTTATTGTATCTGCAAATTTTAAAACTTTTGCTAAGTTACATGGAGCTTTAAGAACTGTTCACAAAACTGTAGATTGAACTTGTCTTGCACAATTTTAATGATTAAAAACATATATCAGTCAGTGCTGGTAGCTGTCACTTTTGACCATCTCAAGCATGATGTATCTGTGTATTTATGCTTACTTATTTTAAGTGCATGTTTTTCAGCCCATGAGACACAGAAAAAAAGCAGTGGACAAGAACATCCCTTCACGGCCACTGGTGTGTGCTGTTCTAGGTATGAATAGCATTTTAACTCTCCATTACTATCAATACGTTCCCACTGCAGGCAATTTCGATTTTTGGCTGAGATACGATTTATTTGCGTGGTCGTTCACATTATAATTTAAATGCGACTGCCATCAGACTCCACTGTGAACAGTCTCCGGCCCTGAAGTGACACGCAGAAGAAAGCGCAACTTCACATGCAGCACACTGTGTTTATGGAAGTAAATATGAATGGTACACATGTCAGCATGTGAGTAAAACTTTCTTTCCAATGAGTAGCTCCATCAACACTGTCTGCCATGCTTGTTTTGTGCATTGTTTGATCTTGCCGCATCTCGCCTCCTCTGACGCAGATTTATGACGTCTGTCCCACGTCAATGACCTACAGGGCGGATGAAATGCGATGACCATTTAGACTGAGGATGTTTTCAAAAATATCCGATATAGGACAACATATTGAAGTGGCCTGAATCTGATTCGAAAAAATCAGATCTGTGCTGTTCAGCCTGTCATAGACAAATCAGATATGGGTCACGTATGGGCAAAAAAATCGGATTTACCTGCAGTGGGAATGTAGTGTATGAATTCAAGCTGATATTGACTCTGATGTTTGACACTTGTTAGTTAGTGGTAAACTCTTTTTGCATCAATTAAACACAAAGTTATGAAATGTTATGTTAGCTTTGATTCATTTCATTATCATAAAATTTAGATTTTTTTATGTGAATGAATTTTTTTTTTTTAGTCCAGTTGTTTTGCTTTGCAATTTTCAGCACTGTAATCTATACTAACTAGAATGGTGTTTTATTTTTCTTTCTACATTTATCTTTTCATTGATGTTTGTTATTTTGGAACGTTAGATTTGTGGTCAAAGGTCCTGTATCCTTCTAACAGTTATTCCTTCCTTATTTCCTTTTTGTGTGTCTTCTTTACCCTTTTGTGTAGACCTGATGGTGGAGTTCATTGTCACTCATATGATGAAGGACTTTCCCATGGATTTATACCTGTGAGAACACATTAAATCACACGTTATTATGACACATCCACCATCAGACTTCTTTAACCACAGTTTATTGTGTCTTATTTGTAGGCGCTGTGTGCAGATCATCCACAAACTCCTCTGTTACCAGAAAAAATGTAGAATCAGATTACACTACACCTGGAGAGAGCTTTGGTCAGGTAATGATGCCTCATCTTCTCTCTCTCGTGTAATATTTGTCAGTATGTAAGCCCCATTCAGAAAGGATTTATTTTTCGGGGGGGAAGTAAGGTGATTTTAATGAAATATCTGTTGTTTTTTGACATTTCATAATTTAAATCCCAGTGTCCTTGTATTTTAGAGTGAATTGCTGCTTTTCAATATCATCCTAGTTTTTTAAGTTAGTGAGCTGATAATAGCATTTAGTTTCAAGTGCATTCTTTCAGACCTCTGAAAAACAGTTGCCTATTTATGACTTTGTGTCATAACTACTAAGTCAATAAGTTGAATTTTGAACACACATACAACTTAACCAAAGCCTTAAAATTAGTGTTCATATGGACTTTTTTCACTGTCAGATTTAGATGATCTTTGAAATTAAACGAGCAAATAAATGCTCTTTTGGAAGTTCTCTGTGATGTGTTGGTAACTTTTTAAAGGGGACTTATTTCCAACTCAATATTTTTGTTTTTGGACTCTACTAGAGTAGCTTTGCTTAAATCACAGTTCAAAATCCATATTTATCCTATAGTAGGCCTTTGTGTATCCTATCAAATCCTCCGCTGTCTTAAAAATCCCATTTTAGATCATCTCCTTTAAAGCTAATTTTCTTTTGATGGGGCTCCCCTTGTAAGAAGGTTTGAACAGAGCTGTGCAGACATGTTAAGGATATCAGCTGTGGCAAACATACTGAGCTAAGTGTAGAAAAAATGTTTGAGACTGAACCTTTAGAGCTATCTGAAGACTGAGCTTTTGCGTTATAGGGATTATTTGTGCATACACCGACCTCACTATTTGAAACCACCATCGATACAGTGTATATATAGTTAGGTCCATAAGTTTTTAGACCAAGAGAATTTTTGTTTTTTTTGTAATTTTGCCCCTGTATACCACCACAGGGAGTTTTAAATCAAACAACCAGGATGTGATTGAAGTGCAAACTTTCTATTTCAATTCAAGGGTTTGACTGAAGAATTGCATTAACTGTGTAGGATGACATTTGTATGCATAGTCCTCCCATTTTGTGAGGTGCAAAAGTAATGGGACAAATGGGTGACAAGCAGTTTCATGGCCAGGTGAGGCCTGTTCCTTGGTTATTTCTTTACAGACTAAGCAGATAAAAGCTCTGAAGTTGAATTTAAGTTTTGAATTTGGATTTGGTAGCTGTTCACCAGAATTCTCAGTATGAATCTGAAAGTTAGCAGTTTAATCACATCTTGATCATTGATTTAAATTCCATCATGTTGGTGTACAGAGTGTACAGAGGCAAAATTACAAGAAAATGTGCCATTGTCCTAACTACCTAACTATGCATATGACAGGAAATAAGTAAAACCACCAATAGGTGAGAGACAACATGTAAATGATTTAAAATGTTTGATTTGCTGTATATCACCTCAGAGCTGAGTAAATAGCTCCTGCTTTTGCAAAGCAAACACAATTTCCTTTGAAAGTCATTGGGCCTGTTGTTTTGGAAATGTATTGCATCATTGAGACTGGATAATGAGTCCCTAAAGAAAGCACAATCCATCCTCATGGCCTTGTTTTCAGCCTGGTCAACAAACAATAGGATAACATTTCAGCTTGTAATGGTCTCATTGCACTGTGTCTCATTAGAATACAGATTCCCCTAATCAGACCAATAATCTGCTTAATTCCCTGAATAACTCCAACCCTCTCCTCCTGGTGGTGATAATAGCATGCCATGAAATGACGCTGGAGAGGAAAAAAAATTGAAAAGCTGAATTAGATTGTTTATCTTCTTTCAGCATGTTGTGCCAACTTGTGTTGGAGATTGTTAATGCTTTTTTTTTTTTTTAAATGTGTGCACATTTTGGTTCTTCTCGTGGGTTTTGTTTTCCTCAGTAAAGTTTGTGAACAGGCTTGATTTGGTGTTGAAAGGTCCCCCCTCCTGTGATTCCATTATCTACCGTAATAAAGATGCACACTAAGGAATGCATTCTGTTGCCATATGCCTGTGCTAGTAGACGAGTATCAACACTTCTCAGTATTTCATTAATGCAAGCATGTTTCCCTCTGCAAAGCGCTCATCAACCTGCTGAAGTTCCTGCTGTCAAATGAGACCACACTGCTGGCCAAGCACAACATCTTTCATCTGGCCTTACTGGTGAGAATTATACACCCTCAAAAAAATGGAGACAGGAGCATGACAGAATATAGACCACTATCGAAATTAGTTTGATAGAGACACTGTATGTGCAGGATCTTGTAAGAAGAGAGACAGATGGAAACAGTAGTGCTGTTTGAAGCTCAGCTGTGCCTGAGGAGATGAACAGAGCCAGACAGATGCAGTATAGATTTAATTTACCTTTAGAAATCCTATTTTTAGTTATTTTCTTTCCTCTTGTTGAGTCCTTTCTGTAAATGTACTGATCAGCATGTTCTCATGTGTGTCTCCTCATTCAGGTAGTAAACCTTTTCAACATGTTCATAACTTATGGGGACACATTTCTGCCCACTTCCAACAGCTACGATGAACTGTACTACGAAATTGTACGAATGCACCAGGTTTTTGACAACCTCTACTGTATGGGTATGTAAGAAAGTGCTGTGTTTAATCTGAGTAGTGCTGTGTTAATGAGAGCTCAGTGCACTGCACCATGAACAAAACATAAATCGGAAACATTAATCAAAATAGAAAACTAGCTTCACCAACAACAGGTGCAGTATGTAGAGACAAGACCAATCTGAAGGCTGAATAGCCCTGTGTCACAATGTTGAAGAATCATTCCAAAAAAAGAAAAGAATAGAAAATCCTACATCTGGCTCTGGATCGCTCCAAATGTTAATCACTGCTAAGTTGAGCCAATTTTCAGCACTGGTAAAATTTTTGTGCCAATCCGTCTGTTACTTACTTACTTCCATGGTGGAGGTAAAAGTACTGCTGCTAATATAGATTAAACAACCACACAGATACTCTTCAAATCTAAACTTACAAACTTGTTATTGCAATAGTTTGTGAAGCAAACTGGAGTGCACAAGTTTTTGATTTCTTTTGTGTGTTTTAACAAAACTCCATAAATGAAAGCAGGGAGTTCTTGGACTTTGTGCTGTGGAAATATACATCATACAGACTTTATGAAAATATCCTATATGGACAGAAGTATTAGGCCACAGTCACTGAATTGTGGTGTTTCATCCAGTTTTGTTGGCACATTTCTGTAAAATTAACCACTTAGCATGCAATCTGCCTCTGCAAACATTTGTGAAAAAATGGGTCATGCTGTACTGTAATACGATGCCACTGTTTGGAAGTCAGTTTGTGAAATTTCTTTCCTCCTTGATATTCCATGATCAACAGTAAATGGTATTATGACAAAGTGGAAATGTTTAGAAACCACAGCAACTCTGCCATGACTTGGCAGACCATGTAAAGTTACAGAGTGGGGTTGCCAAGTGCTCACGACCTTAGTATGTAGAAATCACCAATGTTCTGCTGACTCAATAACTGCAGCATTCCAAGCTCCCTGTGGCCTTAACATCAGTGTAAAAACCTTGTACTGGGGGCTTCATGGCATGGGTTTCCAGCCGAGCAGCTGCATGCAAGCCTTACCTCACTGGTATGCCTCCACTAAGAATATTGTCTTTTCTTGTAAACATACAGTTTTGGTTTACAGTTTTGGTACAATGACAATTTTTTTTTGCAATTTTGGCTCTGCATGCCACCAAACTGGATTTTAAATTAAACAGTCAAAATGTGATTGAAGTGCAGACTTTCAGCTTTAATTCAAGGGTTTTGACAAAATAATTGCATTTACTATTTAAAAAAAATACAGCAATTTTTATGCAGTCCCCCATTTTCAGAGGCTCAATAATATTGGGACGAACAAACATAATTTTTCATATAGGGATTGTTTAAATATTTGAATAAAAATCCTTTGCAATCATAACTGCTTGAAGTCTAGAACCCACTGCAATCACCAAATGCTGTCTTTCCTCCCTTGAGCTGCCCTGTCAGGTCTTTACTGCAGCTGCCTTCAGTTGCTGCTTGTTTGTGAGTCTCTCTACCTTCAATTTTGTCTTCAGTAACTGAAAAACACACTGCATAAGATCAGGTGACTGACTTGGTCATTGAAGAATATCGCATTTCATTGTCTTGAGAAACTCTTGGGGTGCTTTTGCAGTAAGCTTTCAGTCATTATCCAATTGCACTGTCAAGTGCCATCCTATCAGTTTTGCAGCATTTGGCTGACTCTGAGCAGAGAGTATAGCTCTGTACACTTCAGAACATCTATCAGTAATCACATAATGATTGCTGCCAAATAAAACCACACTGCTGGCCAAGCGCAACATCTTTCATCTGGCCTTACTGGTGAGAATCATACACCCTCAAAAAATGGAGACAGGAGCATGACAGAGTACAGACCACTATCGAAATTAGTTTGATAGAGACACTGTATGTGCAGGATCTTGTAAGAAGAGAGACAGATGGAAACAGTGGTTCTGTTTGAACCTCAGCTGTGCCTGCCTAAATTAATTCACAGGATTCTAAACTTCTTATACTAGTTTATCTGAGGAGATGAAAAGAGCCAAATAGATGCAATATAGATTTGATTTACCTTTTAAGAAATCTTATTTTTAGTTATTTTTTCTCTTGTTGGGTTCTTTCTGTAAATATACTGATCAGCATGTTCTCATGTGTGTCTCCTCATTCAGGTAGTAAACCTTTTCAACATGTTCATAACTTATGGGGACACATTCGTGCCCACTTCCATCAGCTACGATGAACTGTACTGCACTTCAGTCACGTTTCGACTGTTTGATTTAAAATCCACTGTAGTGTACAGAGGCAAAATTAGAAAAATGTGTCACTTTCCCAAAACTTATGGGCCTAACTATATATAATGTCATTAAATATTTTAAAAGTAGCATTTCTTACATTCCTCTTTACTAGCACTGCCATTGCTAGTTGCATTTCTGCATATTTGCTGCTTGTGGTCAATTGCAGTGAGCCTCCACAGGGGATCTTTAAGTAGTTAACCACATAAAGTTTGGAAAGGATCCAGCAAACAAGTCAGCTCTTCTACCCATCCAAGTAATTAAACATAAAATTATTGGAAAAGATCAAGCAGCCCAGTAAGCTCCTCCAATGATAAGAATTTCATTAATGACTCTATGTGACCTCGACTTTTGACCCCATTACAGCAAAAATGTTACAAGATCTTCTAGCCATCATAGGTATTAACCACACAAAGTTTGGCAAAACCCCCCAAATTAGTCAGCTGCTGTAGTGGTACCAAGATTTGTAACAGAAGGATGGACAGACAGACAGACAGACAGACAGACAGACAGACAAAAAACCCGAAAACATAATGCCTCTGCAGTAGAGGCATAATAACCTTAATCCTGTATTCATGGTAGAGGTTTGTGTCTAAAACTTGTGTATAAAATATTTGCTGATATTTGGATGGCTACAATAAATAAAACTGACATTGTTATTTAAAATTGCATTGTTTCTACAGATGATACTGTGGCACAAGGTTTTTCTTGACGCCGTATTAATACCTATGATGGGGAGAATGATAACATTTATGAGATTATGGGATCAAAAGTCAAAGTCACGCAATCAGCTTTAAGGTGGAAGTATACTGGCTGAGGCATTTGATTTTTTTCTCTGTATTTTGGAATTTAGTTAAAGGAAGATGACATCTAACACATCGCATTGGGCCCTCGCAAAACTTTTTTTTTCACTTTTTTCTGTGGTTGTGTATACAAATGTGCCTCTGTGTGCATCTGATGTGTATATACTCCTGTTGTTCTCTGCTTCCCAGTTTTGAGAGTATCAACTAATACAGGCCAGTGGAAGGAGGCAGCCAGTAAAGTCACACATGCCCTTGTCAATGTTCGGTAATAACACACACACACACACACACACACACACACACGCGCTTAACTCTCAAATTCTATATCCTAAAAAGGAGAAATGAGTCATATTGGATCGAAGGGAATTGAAAATAAATAGGAGCTCTAAGTTGGGTTCTGTATCTACAGATGTGTTATAGTCCCCAGGCCCCACTATTTTATAAATTTTAAGCCTTTATCTTCTTCACCCCAACCTCACACACACATATTGTACTTGGTGTCTCTTCTTCAAAAATTTCCCATGTAATCTCACTTTCCACCTCCGTCTTCTCTGAGGAGATAATCCTCTGAGGTCACCCTGGCTTGAAGGCCCCTTAGGGCACCCATATGAACAGGACACTCCTAGAGGATTTAATGATTATACTGGGCTCCTGATGGAGCAGCCTTCCTGTTTAAATAGACACTCAGAAGAGTTGAAAGGAAGGATGCAAGTAAGACTATAATGGGAGTAAATTTTAAAAGAATGGAGTAATAAATAAATTAAGGCAGAGAAGACTATAGAATTCACAGAAGACTGTCTTATAATGAACTTAAGCGAATACTCCCATCGCTTTATTCCTCTGTGGGCTGGCTCCTTGTATGTAAATGACAGCAGAATTACCACTGCTGAGAATTCTCTGCATTTTTGTCACTATAATCTGCTTGATATATGACGCAATCTAAGCCAGTAGAAAATAAGCCATTTAATCTCTTAGCTGTGTTTAGTGCATCAACTTCAATTTGAGCTATAATGCAGTTCATTTCTTGGAAAGAAATGCTACTGCTGGAAAAAATTGCCTCTGAATTTAGATCAGATTCCTTAGTTGTACTCAAAGACGCAGTGAAATGGAATTGTCTAAAAACGAGCTTTGTGTTAACAGACTGTCTGTGAATTGTATTCTTAGAATAGGTTTTGTCAAAATAGAACTTTCAAATATTTAAATCTTGAAGATAATTTTATTATTAATTATTATTTGAAGTAAAACCATTGAGCAGGACATCAAGCTTAGGTGACCCCAACTCAACTGGATTTTGTTTTGCACAATTTGCCTTTTATTATGTTTGGGTTTTTTTCTTTTCTTCTTCTTTTGGCTGCTCCCGTTAGGGGTCGCCACAGTGGATCATCTGCCTCCATCTCATCCTATCCCTTGCATCCTCTTACATCACACCAACCCTCTGCATGTCCTCCTTCAATACATCCATGAATCTTCTGTGGTCTTCCTCTTCTCCTCCTGCCTGGCAGCTCCATCTTCAACATCCTTTGTCCAATATATCCACTATCCCTCCTCTGAACATGTCCAAACCATCTCAGCCTTGCCTCTCTCACTTTGTCTCCAAGCTTCTCAATTTGAGCTGTCCCTCTGATGTACTCAATTATAATCCTGTCCATCCTGGTCACTCCCAGGGAAAATCTCAACATCTTCAGTTCTGCCACCTCCAGCTCTGCTTCCTGTCTTTTTGTCAGTGCCACCGTCTCCAAACCATACTGTATATCATAGCAGGTCTCACTACTGTCTTGTAAACCTTCCCTTTTACGCTTGCTGCTATCCTTCTGTCACAAAGCACCCCTGACGCTCGTCTCCACCCACTCCACCCTGCCTGAACTCTCTTCTTTACCTCTCTTGTGCTCTGTCCGTTGCTTTGGATAATTGATCCCAAGTATTTAAACTCATCCACCTTCACCACCTCTACTCCTTGCATCTTCACCGTTCCACCTGCCTCCCTCTCATTCACACACATGTACTCTGTCTTGTTTCTACTGACTTTCATTCCTCTTCTCCTTTTCTTTTCTGAAGTAGTTTTTAGGTATAGGACATAGTAGAAGTCACATTATGACATGGTCATCCTAAATTTCTGATAACGTCAGAATTTTGTCCCTGGACACCTTTGGTTGACGACAGCTAAGTTTGAATCTCTATCACACTGGTCATTTTTTGTCTGAGAGAGCCGAAAATTACACAGTGTATAGCCAGCTTTATAGTACATTTATATTGTTTTCACTGGTTTGTGCCAGGACCCTCAGTTCCAGTTTTCTGTGTAATTGCTTTAAAAAGATATTTTAGACAGTTTCCACATTAAATTTCACTGCTGTACCAATCAAGTCATAATTATATCTCTCTGACAAACACTGGGAGAAATTATGGGTTTGATCTGGTTGTACCACCACCTTGTCCACCGCAGATATTTGCAAGGGTATCACAATAGCTTGTTGCAGATTTCAAAAAGCTTGAAATTGATAGGTATATATCCCCAGAGGAGTAGTAGGTTGCTATTTAATTTCGACTCTCTAGCCCAACTATGAATGCTAGTTAAGGAGCTTACGGGGAAAAATATGTTAAAATTGGTGAAATTTTCTGTGTATGAGACAAATATCACCAAGTCGTGAAAAATGTCTGAGTCTACATGAAGACACGGAAATAAATGAAATCTGCATCTGATCCAGAAGTAAATCTGGGTTTCTGCCCATATTTCATGTTCTTTTTTAAAACTAATATTAATAAACTAAACAAATTAAATGAAAACCAGAAACAGAACTGCTGGTAACTCCCGACTCAATAACTAGAAAACAAAACTAAATTGCAGTGGTTCTGATGGGGGGCAGCGAAAGTGAAGAGGGCTAGTCACGAGCCATTACCTGGCTTTACTCAATTTACATGCATGCAGGTAAGCCTCCACAGCCAGTTATCACAAGGGTACAGGTTAATAAGGCTAACAGAAGACACAGTAATCAGATGGTGGTGCACATAATAGTGTAGCTACGTATAGTTCACCAAGGCTGAAAAGCAGGGCAAGAACTACCATCAGTAGCTGCCGTCTGTGGTGGTGGTTTTGGAGTTAATCTGCAGGATAAGAGACTTGCAGAAGAGCAGCTGATTTACTGCTGAGTTATTTACTGTCACAAATTATTTGCCAAATAAAGTATTTGCAGAGGAGAAACTTCTAAGATGAATCATTTATAAATCAACAACA
>VUQH01019917.1:4731-14993 GCA_015106775.1 Etroplus canarensis | reverse complement strand
CATTCTCTGGTGGAGGAGATCCAACAGGCCCTGAGTTCAGGAAGTCTCTCCACAGATGAAATGTCTCCTGCTCAGTGGTCAGCTCTGGCCTTTATCTTACTGTCCTCAGAAAAAGATCTGGACTTGTTCCTCCGCTTCCTCCTGGGTCTGTCACTGCTGACCAATCAGACTCTCCTACGAGGCCTGCTGACACAGACAGGAAGTAACTCACAGATCAATCAGGAAGTAATACAGTACATTAAGGAGAGGATCAGTAAGTATCTGTCTGCAGAGAAAAGCATCAGCCTGTTCCACTGTCTGAATGAACTGAATGATCGTTCTTTAGTGGAGGAGATCCAACAGGCCCTGAGTTCAGGAAGTCTCTCCACAGATGAAATGTCTCCTGCTCAGTGGTCAGCTCTGGCCTTTATCTTACTGTCCTCAGAAAAAGATCTGGACGTGTTTGACCTGAAGAAATACTCTGCTTCAGAGGAGGCTCTTCTGAGGCTGCTGCCAGTGGTCAAAGCTTCCAAAAAAGTTATGTAAGTGAAGGGATTTTCAGATAGACCCATAGAAACAATAAATGTTATATTTTCAACAGTGGAAGAAATAAGTTACATTAGTAGAATTGGTAAAAGTACTTCAGTCTCAGCTATTAAGCTTTATTGATACTTTGCCCTTCTTGTTTCTCCAGACTGAGTGGCTGTAACCTCTCAAAGAGAAGCTGTGAAGCTCTGTCCTCTGTCCTCAGCTCCCAGTCCTCTAGTCTTGGAGAGCTGGACCTGACTAACAACAACTTGAAGGATTCCGGAGCAAAGCTACTTTCCACAGGACTAGAGAGTCAGCACTGTAAACTCAAAACTCTCAGGTGTGACAAGTTAACTATTTATCTGAAGATGCATTTCAGTAGCCTGATAACAACAAAATATTTTCTTCATAGCTATACTTTCTAACCTGTCAAATAATGCACATTCAAGTTCGTATTCCCCCATAGAGTAAAGAAATCTGTGCCATCAGTATGTATTTTATTAATCTTAGACCAAAAGTTAGTGATGCCTTGAATTTTCAGACAATTTTAGAAGCGTATCTCATTGTTTACAAAAGGTAAGTTGAAATTGTCACAGTTTGAAATGAGTTTTTAATCCCTTATTCCTTGTAACAGTATGCATGCATTTTCTTTTTTGCTCTTATGCCATAAAACCTTGCTGTGACATTTCTCCATGGACTGCCACGTGTGTCTGCAGTCTGTCAGGCTGCCTGATCACAGAGGAGGGCTGTCTTTCTCTGGCCTCAGCTCTGACCTCCAACCCTTCCCATCTGAGAGAGCTGGACCTGAGCTACAATGTCCCAGGAAACTCAGGAGCGAAGCTGCTGGCAGCTGGACGAGAGAATCCACTCTGGAGACTGGACACTCTTAAGTATGGACTCCTGCTTGCTAAAAATAGTATGGACATATTACTTTATTATGTTAGAGGATATGCTAGTCTGACTTTTCCACCCTTCTTGATTCAGGGTGGAACCTTGTGGTGTCCAGTGGTTGAAACCAGGTCTGAGGAAGTGTAAGTCTGTTTTTCATTTTATTAAGTTCAAGCTCATAGTGAAAAAATGCACGCAGTTTCCAACTTAAGCAATGACAATTCAAATCCTGGTGTGTTCTGTCTCAGTGGTGAAACTAACTTTGTGTTCCACCATTGCTTGATTGAGCAGTGCACTCTTCTTTATCGTTTTCCTGTTGTGTTGCACTTAAAGCTGGTCTCAATGCAACCTCATTCTTTCAGTCAAATGGAACTTCTGCGTTGCTTAATTTATTTTTCTTCCTCTGTATCAAGTGGCATCTTTTGTTATTGCTGCAATAATTAGCAACTTGTAGTGTTGAGGTGTTGGTGTTGCTGGGTTTGTGGACTGCCAGTTTGAGGGTGATAAGAATGTCTGAGTGATGCTCCTTGGTGGTAGATAAAAGGATGTGACTGAGTTCCATGTGTCTCTTTAAGTCACAGATTCTCAGTGGGGTTGAGGTCTGGGCTTTGACTAGGCCATTCCAAAGAATTAACGCATTTCCATTTAAACTACTCCAGTGTTGCTTTAGCAATATGCTTAGGGTCATTGTCCTGTTGGAAGGTCAATCTCTGTCCCAGTCCCAAAGCCCTGGAAGACTGAAATAGGTGTTCCTCAAAAAATGTCCTGTATTTAGCACCATCCATCATTCCTTCAGTTTTGACCAGTTTCCCAGTCCCTGCCCATGAAAAACATCCCCACAGCGTGAAGCTGCATCCACCATGCTTCACTGTGATGATGGTGTTCTTAGGGTGATGAGAAGCATTTTTCTTAATGGCCAGAACGTTCAATTTTGGCCTCATCTGACCAGTTGGGGAGTCTCTCACATGCCTTTTGGTGAACTCTGAATGTGCTTTCTTATTTTTTTCTGTAAGTAGTGGCTTTTTTCCATCCACTCTTCCATGAAGTCAAGCTGTGTGGAGTGTCCAGCTTATAGTGGTGCTATTGACAGGTACAGCAGTCTCTTTTGTGGAGCTTTCCAGCTCCTTCAGGGTGACCGTTGGTCTCTTTGTTGTGTCTCTTTGCCCAGTCTGTGAGTTTTGGTGGACAGTCCTCCCTAGGCAGGTTTGTTGTGGTGTCATATTTTTTCCATGTTGTGATGATGGATTTAATGGTGCTCTGTGGGATTTTCAATGTGTCAGATATTTTTTACAACCCAACTTCTCCACAGCTTTGTCCCGGAGCTGTTTGGACTTCTTTGGTCTCCACGGCGTGGCTTGCATGGTGGAGCCTCTTGATTAGTGACACTTGTAAACTACTGTAATGTGCTGTTTGCGTGTTGTGTTTGTTCTCTTCATCAGATTCCTGCAAACTCACACTCGACCCAAACACAATAAGTGGAAATCTCAAGGTGTCTGAGCACAACAGGAAGGTGACCCATGTGAAGGAGGTCCAGTCATATCCTGATCATCCAGACAGATTTGATGTCCGTCCTCAGCTGCTGTGCAGAGATGCTCTGGCTGGTCGCTGTTACTGGGAGGTGGAGTGGAGAGGAAAGGTTGATATTGCTGTGAGTTACCGAGGAATCAGAAGAAAAGGAAACAGAAATGACTCGTGGCTTGGACGGAATGATCAGTCCTGGAGCGTGGGCTGCTTTCATGATGGTTACTCTTTGAGCCACAGTAACAGTGTGACATTCATTCGGCTACCCTCGTCCTCCTCTGTCTCTCACAGAGTAGCAGTGTATGTGGACTGTCCTGCTGGCACTCTGTCCTTCTACAGAGTCTCCTCTGACTCTCTAGTCCACATCCACACCTTCAACACCACATTCACTCAACCTCTTTATGCTGGGTTTGGGTTTCAGGAGGACACCTCAGTGACTCTGTGTGACTTGAAAGACAACCCAACGAAGACTTAAATCCTTCAAAACAAACCTAAACAATAAGCTACATAATCCAAAACAGTGTCATGACATTTGTTTTTATTTTATTGGAGTTTTAACATTTTCATTTTAAGCTTCTTGTAGTATTTTATCTACTTCTAACCTTTTAAAGCAGCTTTAAATTTTTCCAGTCTGAGGATGCCCACCTACTGATCCTTTTGTGTTGTGCAGAACCTTTAGTATAGCCAAGCTTTCTGTCTTTAAGTTGTCTTCAGGAATAGTTCTCTCTTCTTTGGATGTTGGCTGCCTTTTGTTCTGTTCTCTGTCAACATGATCCCACACTGCTTCAATAAGGTTGAGGTCTGGGCTCTGAGGAGGCCAATCAATGAGGAGCATGAAGCTGCTGCCAATCACACTCTTTCCAGATGGTATTACACGGTGGATATAAATCTGATGCCACTTTTCTGTCTTCATAATTCCATCAGTTTGGACAATATGTCCAACAGTTCCAGCTCAAGATAGGAGATCTACATGGTAAAGATGATCAGAACCTTTCATTCAGCTATGTGTCGACACAACACTGGGATAAAAAGCAGCCAATGTCCAAAAACCTTGAGAAAGCTTGGAGAACTTTTGCTCAAAACTGTTTTAAAAGCATAAAATGCTGTTTTTGTTACGTACTCAGTGTGTATAAAGAGCAGGAGGAGCTGCTGCAGCTAGAAGACCCTGACCTCAACCCCATCCAACACCTTTGGGATGAACTAGAACAGAGATTGTGAGCCAGACCCTCTGGTCAGTGTCTGACCTCACAAATAGGTGAAAGTTCCCACAGACACTCCACAGGATGTTGGAGTGTCTGTGGGAACTTCATAGCCTTCATACCAGGATGTCACAAAGGCTCCTGTAGGTGGCATATGGAGATGGCCCAATACTTTTGTCCATGTAGTGTTGTGTTTTTGTTCTTGTTATGATGTCATTATGTAATTTAATTTATTCAAATGTTCAGTATCACGTCTTCCAGACAGGCCATACAGTCTGAGGACTGATCCACAGTCACAAGCCTGCTGTGTGATGCTTTAACTCTTATGTTCCAGCAGAGGGCAGTATTACCTTTTTTATGCTTCATTTAACAGCAAAGATGTTCTTTTAGCGTAGTGGTTTACACGTTCGCCTAACAAGCAGGAGGTCCCTGGTTCAATTCCAGGTGGGGACACGAACCCCTCTCACCATGGAGGGTTGTGTCAGGAAGGGCATCCAGTGTAAAACTTCGGCCAATTTAGCAATGCAGAGTAATCTGCTGTGGGGAGAATGCAAGAGAGCTGGGAGTCTGGTTAGTTATGTTTGTTCCTACAGTCTGATAGGATGTGTAAGAATAAAAACTAAACAAACGATGAAAATCTAAAGACTCAGCGCTCCTGTTGCTTACGAGGTGTAGTGAGCATCACCTCATGAAGATGAAGCCTGCTCCCACGCTGGTTTGTGAAGTGCTGGTGGTCGTGGCAGCCTGAGCTCGGCTGGAAGACTTTCACCTCGGTATCAGCGGGTAAATATTTGACGTTTGGGCCGTGCTGAGTCAGCTGGATCGATACTGACTGCGAGGCTGCTGCACACCACTTCTTTTTAACCACGTCTGCTTCTCTTTCTCATTACGCTTTTTGTTTTTACAGTACGTGACACGCTCGGTCCAGGTAGAGCATTCCAAAGCTGAGGTGTAGAGTCTGAATCTGAACGTTACCTCTGACCTCGGCAGCGTCCTTTATTTGCACAGATGATGTTTGTCCGAGCTGCTCGGGAACAAAAGTTCACCCGGTCAACGGCGGCCTTTGAGTCAGAGGAAAAAAAACTGGTGAAAAACAGGAAAGTCTGATTTTACACCGGAGCCTTTCTGATGACTTCGGTAAGACGTTTTGTTTGGTGCCACTGTCAGGTAGAAATCACAAAATATCAGCACCACGAGATGAAGGGAATTTTTCACACCTGCCAAAATTGGTCGAATACCATTCGAAAAGATTCTTTTTGAACCTTGAAATCCAGTTTGAGCAAGACCCTCACAGATAAATACACGTGTACTGCAGCCGTCAACATCAGCACAAACCAAACACCCACTACTTTTCTGTCACTTGTACAATTAAGGGTTGCAAGGTGGCCGAAGTCCATCCCAGCTGACTTGAGCTGAGGGACAGGGGACGCCCCTGGACAGATCTAAATCTATAATTATTGAGCATGTGGCTAAAGCAAAACCCAGTCTTAACCATTACCACGGTGATGGGGAAGTCATCATTGGTGATCACCCTAACCCCTAACCTAATGCTTTGGAAAAAGTCAAAAAGGTCTTTGTTTGAGTAAAAATGTAGGTTTTGATTCATGTCAGTCAGAATATGTTCATTTTTCAGATTCTGGTTGCCAAGAGTTGGTAGGGTTTAGGTTAGGGTTAAGGTTGGGGTCATTGTCAGTGTTGACTTAAACCTCACTTTAATCAAGACTAAAAACAAAACGTGCAGTGACATTTTTGTGTCTTTGAACAAAATAAGACATTTTTAATCTGATTTAAAGAACCTGCTAGTGACATCATTTAAATCAGTAAATGTCCCCTTTACCTCCTGTGATCAAAGACCAAAACAGTTTGTACATCCGTCTGTCCATCCATCCATCTTTTTCACCTCTCCAGTTTGGGATTATCAGTTAGTCACTCTGTAATCCTTGTAAGTAATTTTTCAAAGAAACATAACACATTCTCCACTGGTTCTCACACGAGAAATGTCCAAATCATGTATTTTTAGGACATTTTAGGAACTTGTCATACTCAGAACTTATGACCTTTTTCTATTTCCATATGTTTTATTAACCAGTCATTGAAACAGACATAACTACGATCAACAGCTAAATGGATCATTAATAATAGTTATTCTGTGTGTTTCAGGTCTGTTGCGTTAAATTGTCGTCTCTTGAATCAAAGTAGAAGCTGAGCTGTTGGTCAAAGTAAACACGATCGACTCATCCCTCTGTCTCATACTTTGACCCTTTGGTCAACACTCACCCCCTTACAGAGGACAGTCGGCGAGACTGAGTCAGACACACACAGGGACACACTGAAGACTGCTGGATCTGGTTCTGAGGTTCTGCTCGGAGGTCTGGATCATGGTGGAACCCACAGTGAAACCGGCTGTTGTTCTGCTGCTGTTTGTCCTGCACAGCTGTCTGGCAGATCATGGTACTGAAGTCCATTCTTCTTCTTTAACGTAGGGGGAGCAGGAGCAGAAGTGGTGTTGCTAGGAATGGTACTGGATCTGGGACAGCAAATTACAAGTGTAGTTTGGTTGAATGTTGGCAGTGTTTTACAGACATTAAATCAGAAGAAAGAAGTTGTTTCATTATTTAACCAAATGTCCCTCTTTCTTCTTGACTTGTCTTAATATAGATGAAAAACAGCCCAATAAACTTCCGTCTTGAACTCGAGGTGGAACTATAATCGGTTAGATTTGATGTACTTGTACTTAAGTGCTACAGCTGCTCAGCAGGCTGAACAAAGTACCCATATACATCGGTTAAAACTACTTCTCCAACACTTCAACTGTAAATACTTCAAATACTGATTCTCACTAAAATAAGTTTTCAGTGTAAGACTTATTTTTGGAGTACTTAGACAATCAGGTATTTTTATAGTCCAGTACTGCGACCTTTTTAACGCTCACAGTTTGAACGGTATGGATCCAAGCCAAAACCCCCAAACTGGCAAACTCCATATATGGAGCACTGATTGGATTTTGTTATTGAAGACATTATTTATTGAAAAACAACACAACTCCGCTGTTACGTTTTTCTATCGTTACTGTGTCCAGATGGGTGAAAACATAAGTTAGATGAAATGCAGTCGTTAGAATGTTTTGTAGCTGAGGAACTGTCCGCGATCGGTATTCTTGTGAACTGTTTCATGACTTGTATGCAAATTTTGTGTATTAGACTCAGATTTTTGTTTGTTTTCAGAACAGTTGCTCCTCGGTCAAAACTCTTAGTGAGCTCAGCTAAAGAAAATCACGCTGCAAAGCTAACAAACGCTCCCAGGGCTCGATATGTCCCTGTCCCCATGAAGCTAATCTAATCTAAAACCATTTCTACAAATATTAGTTCTTCCCTCTGAGATTTAAACAACCCGTGTTTGAAATTAAACAGGAAGCTGAGTGTTTGTGCTGCTGAACGGTTTCTAACGGATTTTCACTCTGTTGTAGTTTTCCTCACCAGCCAGCGGGCGTCTCAGGTTTTGGTCCGGAACAGACGGGCCAATCAGTTATTTGAGGAGTTGAAACCAGGTAACACATCGACATTGTGTTTTCTGCTCAGTATAACTGTTCAATTTAAGTTCTTTTTAACGGGCTTAAATTTGAAATCACTTGCATTTATTGTTCATTGTAGGTTTAGAAACGCAGTAGCTTTGGTCATTGTTGCCTGAGGCGGTCAGGAAACTTATCGATCGCACACAGCTACACAGACACACAAACAACACAACAGCAGCATAAAATGACCACAGAAACTTTCGTTTATGTCTGTCTCATGATTATAGCGTGTTAATGCAGATTTTTTCATGTCAGGGAACCTGGAGAGAGAGTGCGTCGAGGAAATCTGCGACCACGAAGAAGCCCGAGAGGTGTTCGAGCAGACGGATAAAACGGTACATCGTCACTTTTCTCTGCTGTCGATTCTTATAACGGCACTAAGTCAACGTCTCAACATCTAACAGCCACACTAACTCTGTTCCCTGCAGGAGAATTTCTGGGTGAGATACCAGGGTGAGTACTGCTGGGTTTAAACAGACAAAATGGAAATGTACTGATGAGACTCTAATGAAAATGTTTGTATGAATAATATATTGATAGATTGATTGATGGCCCATGTAATGTTATTTAAATTCTGTTTTATCCAAATAACAGTCCCAAAGATGCGTTCAACTGAAGATTGGCTTTGAGGCATCAATTGATTGACTGATAAACTAATATGAGATGAGGAAACGTGACCTTCTTCTCACTAGTGAATGAAGCTCATAGAAACTTCTCCTGTTTTCCACTGTCTGAACATTTCTTGTTCTGCAGTAGTTAAATGGCACCAATAGCAGAATTGGTGTTCTTGGAATTTGGAGGAAAGTTGCCTTGGAGTGTTATGTGCAAAGACTACCTCCACCAAAACAGGAATGACTGTGTTTCTGTGGTGTGTGTTTGTCGACCTCTGAGTCTCAGGTGGAAAAGAGCCTGAGGATGGATGGATGGATGTTTTAGTGCTTTTATTTGATCTTCTTTATTTTTGATTATTATTCATGAAGTGGAGTTTATTCAGCTGTACCCTGCACTGCAGACATGAACAAAGACCAGAGCGGCCCACAAACATCTTAACGACTACACGTCTATCTGTTCTGCAGACTGTAAAGGAACCCAGTTAGCAAGAACACAGAAGAACATTGGCCTTGTCAGACAATGTATAGAAGGTAATTGCAGATAAGCATAATGTCAAACAGTTAAACTGATGTGTGTTAAGACTGACTGAGCTCTTGTGTTCTCAGGTCACTGTATTTCTGGTCAGGGAGTGAACTACAAAGGAGACATCAACATCACAAAATCAGGCAGAGCGTGTCAGTACTGGAGGGGCAGCTTCCCACATCCCATTTTTAGGTAACTGATCAATTCACAGTAATCACAAAAGTATCTTTATAAGCAGCTTTCAAAACAAAACAAAACAAACTATTAAAAATGATTAAGGGCCTCACCTTTGTACGTACCCAGGCTGGAAGAAGCTCATTCAAACAACAGCATTAATCTTTTTATCAACAGTTAAAGTGCTGACAAAGATCCTGCCCATGTTTCTTGCAAAGAATTTTATATAACTCCTTGAAATGGAGGTCAGGGGTTTCAAGCATTATGATTCCTATCAACATCTTAATATCTTCCAGATGATCCAGTAAGGCTTTTAGAGCAGTCCTGATTGCTTTTTCAGTGGTATTTAGGTCATCTGTGCAGCAGTGAAAGAAGATGCCATGGTTCTTAAAAACTGACACCAATGGTAGCACATAAAGTGAAAACAGGACTGGGCCAAGAACGGAGCCCTGAGGGACCCCACATGTTTTAGATGATGTGTCATCCAGCTGAACTGAAAAGCTTCTACCAGTTAAATAAGATTTAAACCATTGCAGAGCAATTCCATAAGTTGTTACAAAGGGCTCCAGGTTGAGGGATTTGGAAACAAAGTGAGAAAGAGACAAGGCTGGGATGGTGTGGACATGTGGAGAGGAGGGACAGTGGGTACACTGGACAAAGGATGTTGAAAATGGAGCTGCCAGGCTGGAGTTAAAAAAGGAAAACCACAGATGGATGTGGTGAAGGAATACAAGAAGAGGGTTGGAGTGACAGAAGAGGATGCAGGGATAGGGTGAGAAGCAGGCAGATGATCCGCTGTGTAGACCCCTAACGGGACGAGATGGAAAAAGAAGTAGACCATTATCTATGGAATCAAAGGCAGGACTGGGTGTAAACACACTAAAATGGTAGCTACTAGTCCTCTGAGCTACAGAGGAAAGGAACCATCTGGCTTGTTATGAGCAGGAAGTTCAGTTTCATTACTGACACTGATGGGATGGGGGATCTCCACCATGGTAACGTTCATGACAGTACAATTAGAAAAAGATGAAACGATTATGGCTTGTTTGGGAGGGTTGAAACCAAATAGAGGTTTTTGAAACAACTTCACCAACTTCCAATGTGCATGGAGAAGGGCATAAAGTCTGAACAGACTCAAATTCCAGCAACACTTGTAGCATAAAGAGCACCTTATTTGACCGATGAATTTTGGCCTTCATCAGGTTCATCATAAAACATATACGGAAAACAGTTTAAATAGCATTGGTAGACCATAAAATAAAATAAAG
>VUQH01019911.1:12363-47013 GCA_015106775.1 Etroplus canarensis | reverse complement strand
CCTGGAAGCTCCATCTTCAACATCCTTTGTCCAGTATATCCACTATCCACTATACCTTCTCTGATCCTGTCCAAACCATCTCAGCCTTGCCTCTCTGACTTTTTCTCCAAACTTCTCAACCTGAACTGTCCTTCTGATGTACAGTACTCATTTCTAATCCTGTTCATCCTGGTCACTCTCAGCGAAAAGCTCAACATCTTCAATTCTGCCACCTCCAGCTCTGCCTCCTGTCTTTTTGCCAGTGCCAACATCTCCTGGCCATACATCATAGCAGGTCTCACTACTGTCTTGTAAACCTTCCCTTTCATTCTTGCTGCTATCCTTCTGTCACAAAGCACCCCTGACACTCATCTCCACCTGCTCCATCCTGCCAGCACTCACTTCTTCTCCTCTCTTGTGCTCTGTCCATTGCTTTGAATGGTTGATCCCAGGTATTTAAACTCATTCACCTTCCCTACCTCTACTACTCGCATCTTCACCATTCCATCTGCCTCCTTCTCTTTGATGCACATGTACACTGTATATTTCTTCTGACTGTCATTCCTCTTCTCTCCAGCCACCTTGGTGTCACCCATCAATAGTCAGGTCCTTTTGTGAAACTGGGTGTTTTTACCATTGCCATCTTGGTGATTTGAACCCAGACAAGATGAGCATGGAGTGGATCTGACTGAAAGCCACTATATGCTCAGTCAAGTACCTGTAGTGACATGCCAGTCATATAGAAGGTCCTCCCAAAAGCAGACCCTCATTTATCTTTTTTGACTCGTAACAGGGACCATACTTCACAAAATAAATATCATGTTGTATTCATTAAGACTTAAGACTAGAGATTTAGGCTAATAACTTAGCAAAGAAGTGTTTACTGAGGTCATAGTGTCTTATACTTCAATATAACGAGTTTTCTTTTTATAATGAGTCACTGCCACCTACTAGTCATTAGACAAAAGGCAAGTTTAAGCCACTTAAGTGTGGACGTACCTTTTTAGAAATGACACTCATATCTTATTTAGTATCTGATATTCCCTCTGGTCAAATGTGAGTGTAAATTTTGTATTGGAGTGAGTCAACTTAGTTTTGTAGTTCATCAGTCATCATGACAAAAAAACAGTGCCTGTAACCCATAAAGGAATGCAAATTTGTGATTGGCTGCTTTGACCAAATTTCAATTTGAATGTGTGAGCTACACACTCAGCACAGTTGAGTGGGGAGCAGGTGATGTGCATGACAGTGTGATTACCCACCGATAATCACAGTGCCATTCAAATGTGCCCCCTGGTGTGTGTCTCTGTGTGTTTGTTTGCATGTTTATCACTGATGAGGAGAGAGAAGCAGCAGAGTAAGGGTTTAGCTTTGTGCTCTGAGATATCGCCTTATCTCTTCACACTGCACGCCTCAGATGCATTCAAATCTGAAGCTGTCCTGTGCTTTGCAGAATGGATTTCCCCTTTTTTTTTCTTTCACTCCCTCAAAGTATCCCATCTCTCCCTTGTGTATGCCCCCACTCGTCACCCTCATTATTTGTGATGAAAAGCCTCAGTAAGAGACAAGTACAGTAATAGTCCCACTTCACTCTCTTACACACCCTCTCTCTCTCTTTCTGTTGCGTGGTAGTAGGGATTGCAGTGTTTGGATGTCTGCAGTAATGCAGGGGATCTTGAACAAGTTAGTCATGAGAGTGAAGAGGGAGAGAGAGCCTTGTTAAATGAGGATGTTTTTTGTTTCAGGGATATTGTCTGTATAATAATGTATGTGTATGCTCTTACTGGCCCAACTTGCCATTTGCAGAATTCTAAAATAAACTTATGAGATTTTTTTATAGTTGACATGTAACCTGTGTTTGGATACATGATTTGCAAAGAGTGTAAGGTACAACGTGTTCCAAGACCTCATACTGCAGTAATAACATTGTAATAACATAAGCTGTTCAATGGACTTGTCTGTGACACCTGCACAGTGCAACACAAGATTAGGTGAAGTCATAGTACTTTCTTCCTCAGACCCTCACATTGTGCTGAGACATCTTAAATTGTTGCTGACCCGTAAGCAAACAGCCATTCACTAAAATGAAAGGTGTAGCTGTGACTGACAGGCAGCCTGCAGTGCAGAAAGAGACATTTTGCCAAAGTTGCCTAAGGGGCTTCGGCCAAGCGAAAACACACGGCTCATTTATCTTCCTGACACCTCCTTAATGCAGAGCTAATCCACTCAGCTGGACTGCGCCATACTCACATCACTGCTGTTCAGCTCATACATGTACGTTACGTCAGGGACAAACAAAATATTATGCAATAAAACATGAGAGGTTTAGTTTTGATGCATCAAGGTTGACCCAGAGCAGGGTGCAGTTGATGGATCGCTCTCTTCTTGAAGCTGTGATAATTGCAGAGGCAGAGAGTGGGTGGGATAAGTGGGGCCTGCTGGATTGAGAGGGGGGAATTTGGTTTGTAAACACGAATGCAGTGTAACGGAAATCAATGTCAGACGATCAAGCCAACACTGTAAAAGCTGCTTGTCCTGTATTGAAAGCACTTACACGGTGAATCTGAGAGCAGATTCTTTCTGCCTGCATATGAGAAATGTAAATACCAAATGAAAAGCTTGTTGACTGTGAAATAAAATCCACCCAGTAATTATACAATTACAAGCCTAGTCCTGCGAGGCTTGTGATTTCTGCATTGAATAACAAAGCTGAGGCCATGTGGGCCTGCTGTGTCCATACACAGCAGAAAGGGATAAGGTGCCTTTTTCACCAAACTGTGAGCAGCATGTTGTCCATCCTTCACTCATTGATGTTCGCTCTTTCTCTCTCTCTCTCTCTCTCTCTCTCTCTCTCTCTCTCTCTCTACAGATAGTAGCTGCTATCTTGGCCATAGCAGGCATCGTAATGATGACCTATGCCGATGGATTCCACAGTCACTCAGTCATTGGCATTGCTTTGGTTGTGGCCTCTGCTTCAATGTCAGCACTCTACAAGGTATTTGTTTGCTTTTTGCCAAAGGAAATATGACTAAACTTTTGTTCTTGCATAAAGTTCCAAAGTCACTTTTATTCACAGTGGGGAAAAAACAAACAAACAGACATTATGTATGAATTCTCTTATATAACAAACCCTGACCTGCTCCCTTCTAGTTATGGAACCACATGGCAGGAGTCAAAAATTAATTTTGACGTATAAGACTCACCTGACACAAGTGTTAGATATCTAAGCATTTGGTTGCTTACCTCAAGCTGAGATATTCTGAACAAAGGGGTTACAGGACAGATATTATATAGCTATGTTTTGACAGGGTCTGGTCTCCTTTGCCCTGCTGCCTAATGTGATAAACAGACAGCGATGGCCCTGAGCCAGAGACATGGCAGGTACTTGGCAGGTGCACCCTCTGTAATATCCCGTAGCTCCTGAAGGGGGCCTATTTGATATATGCATCTCTCTTCTCTTTATCCTCAGGTGCTCTTTAAGATGGTCCTGGGCAGTGCCAAATTTGGAGAGGCTGCACTCTTTCTGAGCATTGTTGGAAGCGCCAATTTTGTTTTCATCAGCTTCGTGCCAGTCATTCTGTATTTTACACACGTGGAGTACATTGGCTCACCTGGAGACATCCCCTGGGCCTACCTCTGTGGGGTTGCAGCCCTACTTTTTGGTAAATGGAGATGACATACAGAGCTATAATGTGCACAAACTGTTTATGTAATCCAAAAATAGAATTTTGCAGAGTTTGCAGTTTTACATTCTTATTGTGTATTTTGCTACTGCACTAATTCTGCTTCTTCCTACAGCTTTCAACGTCCTGGTGAACTTCGGCATTGCGATAACATACCCAACATTAATTTCCCTTGGCATTGTCCTAAGTGTTCCTGTAAACGCCAGTAAGTCTCTTGGCTTTCCTCCAAGACTGCTAGCTTTTTATATCTTGGTCACCATTTAATATTTGATGGCGTTGAATTCCCCAAAAAGTTCTCATTTATGTTTGATGAAAGACTGCATGTAATTTTTAAACTAGGCTCCCTCTCAATTATTTGACAAACATACAAAGTTATAATATGTGATCATTTAAAGGAATCCGATCCCTGCCTTCTCTTTACAGCATTTGCCAATTCCTTTATAGTAATACATGCTTGTAATGTTACAGTGGTGGACCTCTACACATGTGAAATTCATTTCAACACAGTGCGCCTCATTGCTGTGTTCATCATTTGCCTGGGTTTCCTCATGCTGCTGTTACCGGAGGACTGGGACCAGTGCATCATCCAGCTCAGCACAAAGCTGCGCAAACGGGATGAGCCTGCAGAGGGCAGCGGGGAGGCAGGAGCTGCCACAGGCCTCAACTGGAGAGGGAGAGGCAGGACCTCCATGTCGACGTTTGCACATTGAATTCATTAAATATCACCATACAAACACACGCATATACGTGATTGGGACGATGATTAACTCGTTTGATCTGCGTGGCTCCTTGCCTTTTGAACTGCCCTCTGATCAGCAACTTTTCAACCAAGGGGAAAGATGCAGGAGGCTCCTACTGGGTTTCATTCATTTGGCATCCATTCCACTCACAAGTTATCCAAGTTGGTGCATGCACTTGTGTAAATTGTAATCCTCCTTACCCCTAAAATGATCAGGTATAACTGATTGAGTTATGCATTAATTTGGCTGTAATCATTCCACTGATTCCTTGCACCTGGCGAGACTCGCCAACTTGCCTGATAGTCGTTAATAAAGAGAAAAAAGGGACAGACATCTTTCAAGGCAGGCTTAACACCTTGTAGATGAGCTGGCTTTAACATGTACACATTTACACACCTTTAAGATCCAAAGAAGAATGCCTACAAAATGAATGCCTGAAAACAAACAGGAGGCCCAGGGACCTCCTGCAGGTGTGAACTTAGTGACATATACCTGCCTTTTGTGCACTGTACATAGCTGTATTTCACACCTTGGATGTCCTGGAGCTGTGGACCTGTTGGGGCTCATCTGGTGTGAAGGGACTTGTCTGGACATCTGAGGATCAATCTGAGCTGAAGAAGCTTTCACAATGCGTCTCTCTGTTCATCCTGAGAGAAGAGGTCAGTTTCATTTCATCCGCACTGATTGGCTCCCTGTGGTTATGTGCTTTCCTTGGGCTAAACTCCCACTCTGTCAACACTCAGCCATTGCTCAGGCCCACAGTTTAGTCACGAGATACCTAAACCACTATCTTTATTGCATTAGTTTTCAATACATCAGATTACTGACTTGTCAAATGGGTGGACTGCTTTCAGTCCATCCATAAAGCACTCGCCTTGCATTTTACGTTGCCAACACATTATTAGGAAATAGTATGAGCATTTCATTAACCAAACAATTTAAATAATGCATTCAAATGCCATTTAAAAATCTTAAACTTTAATGCTTCAGGTATCCCACTGTTTGGATGGGTTAAAATATGAATACTTGGAACTACCCCTTTAATTGCTTTGACCATAGCTATCGCTGAGCCTCTCTTTGAACATTCTGGCATCTTATGCACAGAAATGTGTGGCAGTTCATTTACATTATTTTATTTCGGGTGGAAATAACAGACAGTAGAAAACTGTCGCACTGGGGCTTGGAGCGTTTTTTTTCTTGATAAAAAAAATCTTATTTTTCATTTGTCACATTTCTGAGGCAAGTTAAAAATCAAGTTGACCCTGAGAAAAAGTGAGGCACACGCCTTGTAAAGCAACGATGGAAACTCTGCCTTGTTGTGAATGTACGAACATCGCTCAACCACACATGCTCGCAATGTGCTATCTGTTTTTTTACAGTGCCACCACAGACTGCTGCACAGAGACTGTTTAATACTTCCCTTCTTGTACTCATCTGAATGAGTTTTGCTTTTTTTTCTGGAAACAAACTGTCAATGCACCGCACTAAACTTTTTATATTTTTGCATTTGGTTGCTGACTAACCTCGAGAAGCGACATCTTACAGAACGAGCATGCACATACTGTACAAGCAGATACAGCGAAAAGTCCACTTCACTGCCTTTTCTTTGTTTTGCAGTAGAGTACATTAGCACTGTTTCCCATTGTCATTCTCTATGACAATAAATAATAATATTGTATTCCTCTGGAATTATTGCTAGACATAAATGTAAACCTTTGTAAGGAATGATGATTTTTACACTCAAATGCAACATATGATTATCACATTTGAGGAGGACATGTCGGAACGTGAATAAATGATGGGTTTATTAGATTTACTGCTGGGTGTCTTCAAGTGTAATCACATGTACTACATAAAAATATTTCTTTTCAGTACATTCCCTTGTCAAGGTTTGTTCTTCCTCAGCATTCTCTTAATTAGTTGACTAATCTAATAAATATAAATCTTTAATTCATCATTCAATCAATTGAATGATAAACCCAAATGTTGAGGGGACTGTAAAGTGTTGAGTCAGACAACACAAGACATGCGAGTATCCCATGGCCAGCTCTGCTAAGTTGCGATTTTTTTTTTTTTTTTAGCAAAATTATTAATCCCCCCCTGGGGATTAATAAAGTATTCTGATTCTGATTCTGAATCAGTGAATCTGGGAACTTATTTTGGGATGCACTACATTTTTTTCCAATAATAATAAAAGCTACAATTCAGTCTGATGTAAAATGAGAATAATATATAATCCAGATTAATGTTGCAAACAATTTGTGTTGTAATGTATGGATGTTTGGTACGAGTGAATTACATAAGAAAGCAACTGCTGATTTAACTATTTTCAGATTTTTTTTTAATTATTTGTTTTCTAGGACAAATGCAGACAGATTAATTGTTCTCAAATTGAAATCTCTGCTGGTCTTCTAAGATAAGTAATTATACTTGGGTTAAAGACTAGCGGTCAGACAAAGAAGAAGAAGAGGTCAGACAAAACAAGCAAAATCAATTGCAAACTTCACAAATTGTGATGGACATTTCACTACTTTTTCACATTTTATTGACAAACAAATTATTAGCTGAGAAAATGAAATTATAAATGAATAATAATAATAAATAGTTACCAGGAAACCAACTAAGAAATATCATGCTCTACTGTCACTGTTATCTGGCCATAGAAAAAAGTGGCCTGCCTCTCCTCTGTGAGAGCCGAAGAGGGTAGTCTGCTGCCCTCTTGTGACCGAGAGGGGACCTGCAGGCAGTCCGCTTTTCTGTCACCTCCAGCATCTCGCCACCCAGAGGAGCTCTTTTGAGGATGACACACATTGCATAGATGTTCCTCAGGCTGATGTTTGAAGTCAGTGCTGACAGTGAAAATAGAGGAAGAACACAATGATTTGTCGCAGGTCAGAATGTCAGAGCTGGACGCTGAGCCAGGCTGGGTGGAGGTCAGTGTGCAGGGGTCGCTGCATCTGCCGTCATCTCCCTCCACTCTGCCCTCATCTCCCCTTCCCACTACGCTCCCTAGACGAGCACTTATTTTTTGCCTGAGTCCCTGAAGAGCGTTTTGGAAACGCTTGCTAAGCAGGGCATATAGTAGAGGATTGATATCAGAGTTCAGCAACACTAGCCAGTAGGAGAAGGTAACAGCAGAGTTTGGGACGAGAGTGGACTGGCCTGAAATTGCAGTTTCTGTGGCTTGAACTAGGGCCACACTTATGTAAGGTGTCCAGCAGAGGAAGAAGGCTGCGATGACCATGAAGAGCCGCACCACCCCCTGATGGTTTTGGTGCAGCTGGGAGTTCTGCTGAGCAGACTGGGAGGCGCTTTGAGCCAAGAAGGAGAAAAAACGTCTGGATGCTGACCTGTTCTGCTCTGTGGCGGCTTCAGGAAAAGCAGAGTTGATATAATCCTCTGTACCAGCTTGAGACACAAACTGTCCACTTATGTGATAGATCAGTCTCGATGGGCTGTGGCGGCACCCACTGTGCTGGTCAGATGAATCCCCAGGAGTGCAATCTGCGTTGGCATTCCTGCAGCGCTGAACAGAGTCCTCCAGTGTATGAATCCTCCTGGCGTGGCTGCGGGCCACCTTGACAATGTTCACATAGCAAAAGAGGATGACCACTGCAGGTATGAGGTAAGAGAGGGCAGCCATGAAAGCAGTGTAACTAGGACTGCTGGCCCAGTTCACTGCACAGCTGTACATGGGGACCACATAATTAACTGAGCTCCAGCCCAGCAGTGGAGGGCAACTGGTGGCCAAGGCCTGCAGCCAGATCCACAGGACCACAGCACAAATTCTCCACAGGGTGCAGCGGGAGCTGTAGCGCAGACAGTCCATGATGGAGTGATAGCGGTCAAGAGCAATGGCAGCCAGAGTCAGTACAGAAGCTGTGCAGTACACAGAGGAGGTGTAGCCCACATACAAGCAGAGGTCCTGTCAGGCAGGAGAGAAACAGAAACTCATCACATGCACATTCAGTATATCAAAGCAAAATGCAGCTTCAGGTCAAATTTAAAACATTTTAGACGGGACAGAGGTGACGTACAGTACAATCCACCCATCCAGGGTTCATGACGGACAGAGCAACAAACGGCATGACTCCAATGCCCACCAGGAGGTCACTGATGGCCAGGTTCATGACTAACACTGATGTCACTGAGTGGAAAGTCTTGGTTGCAGCCACAATAACTATGACAAGAATATTACCTACACAGAAATACAAAAACACACAGATACACACAATGAAACATGAGTAAGACGAGTGGGTGGGTTCTTTTTATCTGTGACCCAGCAAGAGAGGAAGAATTCAACACAGTAATAAATCTGATTTAATCAGTGGATTCAGAAAAGACAGAAATAGAGATACAGAGTTGTTCTTTTTAATGGTTACTGAGCTACAAAGAGTTAGTAATACCAGAGCTCATGAGAACCCATAAAACACCCCAAAAAAGCAAATATTTCACATCGCAATTAACAACAAAGCCTAATGTTATTAGTCATTTGTGTAACCATAAAATTCCAGTCTATCACTGGGTTCATGCTAAAACAAGTGTTCCAAGTGGATTAGAGTATCACAAACTCTAAAAGGAACAACATGATGTAAAAACTTAGCAATTGGTATACCTGTAAACTTTAAGTGTCAGCAGGTGAGTCTGTACCTGTCACAGCGCCCAAACACATCAGCACCATGAGAATCTCCAGGACCAGCTGGGTCTGCTTTGACACCCCCAGCTCTGAGCTTTTTGTCCAGCTTGCATTGGTGGCTGCTGCTGCCTGAAGAGGCAACTCGGACTCCAACCAGGACCCATCCTGATCATCCATATCCAAGTCAAAAAACTGCTAACCTCACATTATGAGTCACATACGAGCCTGCCTCGTCAGAAAAACATGACTGTAATCACGTCAGCTACTCCGTCTGCTCCCACCCTGCCCAAAAGGTCTCCAGGTTTTACAGGGAGGGCGGAGAATACATGAGCACCTGCTGTACCTTATTTAACTATTTCAGTGCTTCCTGTGTTACATTATCTCAATAATCATCAAATACAGGCCATTATAAAAAAGTAATTTTATTTACATATTTTTTAAAAACAAACAAGATTATCTTTATTAATTACAGCTCATCGAGTTTGGATATTATAAGTCAAGCCGGATGCTCTATGGTAATAAAAACTAATTGCTCAAAACACTTTGCCCTCAAAGGGGAAAATTTCCAACCGTACTGCCGCTCCGTCAACATAGACGTTGCCTCCATTAACACAACAGCAAGCCAAATGAAACATTTAGATGTAATAATCTTAATAGTTCTCACTAAGGCACTAGAGCAGCGCTGATGGCTGCTGAACACACTGTCTTGACAGAAAATCCTTGGTAGTCATGATGCGAAGAACCTTTTGAGCTCGACGAGCAAGGTCAACATCAGCTGGCCTGATGTCAATTCAGGTTTCTTCTTCAGTTGCGTTTAGGGTCGACTTCTGTTGAGCTAGAGGTGAGATGCTGCCGTGTATATTCCCAGATTAACAGGGCAGCGCTTACATGAACATTGAGCGAGCGGATGATTCCTTGTTGAGGAATCTCTACACACACATCCAGCATTTGGAGTAAGTTGGCAGGAATACCTTCCCGTTCATTGCTAAAAACAGAAAAAAGAGAAACAGGATGGCACAATGTGACAAACGTATACATTAATATCCAGCACTGAAATTAAGGCTATTAATCTGACAAATACTGTCTGTAGTACTGTGCAAACATCTTGAGCCTGCCCTCATTTCTTTCTATGCTGCTAGGAAAATGGGAAATAGGTGGAAAGATTTCTTGAAACGTGCAAACATAAATGGGAATTCAGTACATAAGGCAGAAATAGTATTTGTGCAATTCTAACGAGCTTTACAAGCTTTCTTGTAAGGAATAGTTCTCCAGGCTTCTTGAAGGACATTACAAAGCTCTTCTTTGAACTTTGGCTGAACTTTGTTCCATTCGCTATCAAGACGATCACACACTGCTTCAATAATATTGATGTCTGGGCTCTAGGGACGCCAATTCATGTCTGAAAGTGTCCCATTGTGTGTTCTTCTGTCCAGGTAGGCTTTTACTGCACTGGCAACATGTTTGGGATCATTGTCATGCTCAGAAATGCCAGTCAGATGCTTACCAGATGATCAATTTTGACAAGATCTCCAACACCACTGACTGAAATGGAGCCCCAAACCATAACAGCCTCCAACGTGTTTTATAGCTGGCTGTAGACACTCACTGTTGTACCTCTCTCTTGACCTCCTCTGTACATATTGACAACAATATGAACCAAATAATTCAAATTTGGATTCATCACTCCATAAGACCTGTTACCACTGATGTTCAGCCCAGGTGTTGTGTAATTTGGTATACCTTAGCCTTTTCTATCCATTATCCTTCCTTAAGAATGGCTTCTTGACAGCCACCACTGAGACCATTTATGATGAGGCTTCAGCAAACAACTGAAATGCCAGATGCCTCTCTAAGGTCCTGTGTCAGGTCTTTGCTGCCTTTCCTGTTTCTTAAGGATGAGACTTTTCTGTTATAGATACAGCTATAGATATTTCCTTAGGCCTTTTGTCCATTGCTTATCCAGTTTTCTCATAATTTTAAGGACATACTGGCAAGTTTTCAGTTAGTAGTTCTTTGGGAATCACTTTTTTTGGTACAAAAATACAATTTTGTGCCTGTCAAACTGTTATCTTTGGCATTTTTCAGAGACTCAACTAAAGACATGGAAACAAATTTTGTTTTTTGCACCAAGCTGCTAATAAGAAAGTGCCTAAAAATGCAATTTAAAACAGTTTGGTTGTTTGTCAAGTTGTCTGTTATGCGTAGACAACACTGGTTCATCCCTTTTGCTCGGTCCATTTTCATCCTTGAATGATTCATAGGTGAGTGTAAAGTGGCTTAACAAAAAAAATCCTCTGCAAATGGTCAGGTACAAGGACTGGACTAAAAAGCAGCCAATGTCCAAAGAAAAACTTTGAAAGACATTCAGAAAGCTTTGAAAACTACTGAAAAAGATCACTTTGAAAAATTACCAGAAAGTCTGGCTCCTTGTAAACAAAATATAAACAAAATTGGGGTGCCTTGAGACTTTTGCACAGAACTGTAAGTCAATTCACATAAGCAGCATTTGGGATATGCTGTGGTATTTTTTTTTGTAAACCTTATAATTAAATTATACAAATCAATTGGAGAATTTGCACTGCATCCTTTCAATAAAAACACCCTTAATGTCAGCTGATGTAGCATGCAATCAGCGACTATGCAGCAGCTGATGTTTTTCAGTTTTTATGTGGCTTTATGACGCTATCCATGTGATTTAATTTAAGAGCCCTTACCAGGAGCAGCCTTCATTATCCCAAGTCTTCAGAATTATGATCAAATTTCTCTTAATACAGATGGCTCATGAGTGCAAGTCTAATTCAAACTGTAATCAACTGAGTACATACTGAGCTCCAGACATATGGGCCAGGCAAAGCAAACACAAAGAGTTAATGAGTATGACATCCAGTCTCTACAGAGGGTGCCACACAGTAAGAAGGCGTGATTTGATGAGCTACATTTATCTCCAGTGCAAAAGTGGGTGAGATAATAGCGACCTTATGAGAAATTATAGCTTGGCCATGCTGTGATGGGGAGAGCGCAGCTGTGAAAGCACTCAGGAGTGAGCTCACACATGGATGCCTAAGCTAACAATACTGCTCTCACCTCTGTGACTGAACAGGGTAAAACAAAACAAGACACCTACACAGAAGTGATTGGAATTAATCTCTTCCTCTCAGCGAGGACTGCTGCACAAATGCAGAGCATCTTGAAGGAGTGTGACTGCCAAATACTGTCCCACAAGCTTCCAATATCTGAACTGCAACAAATTTTTAAAATAAATACACTGACCCTAATGAATGAAAGCAGAAAAGCAAAAATTACGAGTATTAAAAAAAGGCTAAGGCTCCTCTGCTGCTATCATCGCACAAATTGTACAGGTTTGTGTAAATCATTTTCTTTGCTCTGTTCCTCGGGGAGAGCCAATTATAGCCCAGCATGCCCAGACAGGTACACAATGGAGAGGAGAGGTGCAAGCCCCACAGGGAAACACACTAAACCTGTGAGATAACATTAAATAGCCTCGTCAGCTCTCACCGTTATCTATGTGACAGTCACAAGGGCATGGGAAGACTGAGGCTTGTGTATGTTTTTGCACATCTGGTTGCATTTAGGTGACTGAATGATGAACAAAAAAAACAGCTCATAATAACTTTTTTAATGCAGTTTCATTAACTATATGGTAAAATTTAAAGCTGTCATACCCTAAAAGTAACAGGGTCTTTTCAGGGAACTGGTAGTCCTGGAGGCTGTGACTGTTGGCTGTCTGCTCCACTCCAACAATACAGTAACCTTCACTCTTCTTTACCTGCAAGAAGTCAGTGAGCTCTACTGGCTTCACCTGAAGGACAGACAGTGTATGAGTTTAGTTATCATTTATGGAAACTTTCTTTTAAAATAATTCAGGCAATCAAGGAGTGATAAAGCAGTCCATGTACATTTAAAAGGATGAGAAGGTCTTCAGCACATTTTCATACCCAGTATTAATGCAGGTTGTAATCCACCCACCACTACTAGAGGCTGTAATGCTGTGATATCAGCAGATTTTTCTGCTCCTTACAGTGGAATAAAATATGATTCAGACTAATTTAAGTTTTCCTAAGGACATTTACTACTTGCTATGGAAATGGAAGAACTTCAGTTTTAGTTTAACACCAGAGATTAAACTGGTGTGGAGGTCACCTAGTTTCTAAATTCATCTTCAGTATCACAGCATTAGCAACCTGTGTATAAATGTTAAAAATCGGCTTCAGACTCAAGCTGGATGTAGAATATCTCCCCTTTTTCTTTGACTAGAACACATCACAGCAACAGGATCAATACTGTCTCCATGATAAGAGAGGCTATGTGTAATTTACACAGCTGGCACAGCAGATTTATTAATAATTTACATCCCATGATGGGTCATTGTGATCTTAACCTGATTTTTTTTTTCCTACAAGCAAGCAGCTAAGCTGCTGTGCACATATCCACATTTTCTATAGGGAACAAAAGCCGTGGTGCACAGAATTTTTTTAATTTGTATGAAAAACCAGATTTTGTTTCATCTAAAGAATGACGTGACACGTTATTAGTGACAGTTTCCAGTTACACTGCTTAAATGCAGCAATACATTTTTCATCAGTGGCAAGCATTATACACACATACACCCACACACACGGGAACAAACAGCCTAATGTACATATATGTAGTTTTTCTTCAACTTAGCAGTTCTACAATGACTTTTACAATGTATTTTTATTCAACCATTCACATAATAACATACTCTCACACCAATGGCAGCTGCCATGCAAGGTGCTGGCCAGCCATCAGGAGCACCTTGAAGTTCAGTTTCTTGACCAAAGACACTTCAATGGGACCATTTATCACTCTACCACCTGAGCCACAGCTGCCCCAAAATCAGAAGAGTTAAGTTACTGCTGACTCTTTAGCTTAGTCAGTGCAAATATATTTCTTTTTTCATGTGTTGTAGACATGTCAGCTTCATGAACAACTGAGTAAATCAAAAATACCATCTATCTTTACAAAGCCTCTCTATTAAAGGTGTTGTATTATGTGTCTCATCCAAATAGTCAAACAATACAGAAAGCACAGGAATAAAAAAAATCTAAACTAAAATCATGAAAATCTTGGTGGTATCTTACTCTCCAGATAGTTTAGTTTCATTTTAGACATCTGACTGGGCCACAATATAAGTGAGGTGAAAGGAATTTAGTTTTCATTTTTAAAAATCCTATACAGAAAATTCAGTTGGATGAGTTTCCTTCAGATACAGAGCCACTGTTACTCTGAACAATTTACAAAGTGTACAATTTTCAATGGAACTACATTCAACTTAACAAATAGCCACCTATTGCTACTACTGTTTGCATTACACTTGCAACCTGAACGTCAGTGTACAAGGGATCCCCTCCTCACAAATTCCAATTTAACCCAATGGTTTTCTATCATTTCTTGTATTATTAATTACTGTACTAGATCCAAAAATCTCAAAACTGGGAAAAAATGAAGGAATAGCATACTTGAAATTCCTTCATTTTTTCCCAGTTTTGGACACTGTATGTGTGTGTAATGTTGATCTTGACAGACTACTTTAACCTTAAGCTAAGTGTCTTAATACTAGTTTTGATAATAATAGAAATAAGTTTCATTTGTGTACTGCACCTCTAACAAAGGAAGCCACAGCTCAGATGAAACGCTTAAGGACTGGAAGTTTTTGTCATTAACATGGCGGAGGCTATCCAGAACCAGAGCGCTGGCACCAAATATCTCACATGTCCGGCAAAGACCTACAACAACAAACAAAAAAAACAAACAAATAGACAAGTCAGAGTAACTTCTGTTAGACTTGTGAAGTTCAGATTTCCATTACATGACATCAACATAGTTTTGCAAAAATACACCATGGCAGCTAAAATAGGGAAGGAGAGGAAGGTTAAGTTAAGGTTAATTTATCTGGTATCTGTTGCAGGAATGACACAGCATAAATGGCTGCTAGTGTACCACCCCGGGCACAAAGAGATGCACTGGCAACTGAGTAGGTAATTTCTAGTAAAACATTTACACAAGGGCCAGGCTAATGTTCTCTCTTACATTCTACAGTATCAATATTGGTATTAAAAAAAAAAAAAAAAAATCTTTTTCTCTCTAAACAAATTCTCATTAACTCAGTGCCTTATCACCAGAGAAAACAGCCCTCGAGTACACTTGCAGAGAACACATATGTATTTCATGAAGGATGGTCATTCCCCATCTAAAGCCAGATAAGACTGCACAAATGGTTTTAGAAGCAGACGTGTTTTACCTTTTCTTCTAGATCATGATTACAAAACCAAACTACACAGGTATTGTGTAAGAGGTACATGTGGGGGGAGGGGCTTACAAGCATGGCAAAACAGAGAGCAGAGGGTAAAGCCCCTGTCACACCTTGACAATTTAACAAGCGTATGCCCACAAATGAAAAAAATCTGCAAATACGCGGGCGTACGTCAATTAAGTTATTGGTAGGTTTTGTATAAGATAAGAGCATGCTGAATTATGCCGGTATACATCATGGTACAGCAAGGTCGCTGGAAAATTTTGAGCATGCACAAAATTTCCGACGTATGCCAGTGTATGGCTCACACGTCCCGCATACACGGGCCATATGTTGCAGTTGCGTTATGCATACGTTGATTACGCATAGATAGAAATACGTCAAGATAATGTCTAGTGTACCCAAAACATATTAATAACCTATGAGTAAGGTGTTTTTAACCTATAAGTAACATATCAAACTTTTTTTTAATTTATAATAAATAAATAAATAAAATTAAAAATGTATTTAAATTAAATAAAAAAAACACATCAAACTTACCTCCAAGGCATATTAACGTTTGTAGACGTATTTGACGTGTTCCAGTCGTACCAAAAGTGTTTCTAATGTACAGCTACCATTTAACAGCGTATGTGCTACATTTAAGGGAAGTGGTATAAATGGGCTTTAAGTTGTGAATGTCAGCAATACGCTAGCATTTGTTGGTATTACGTTCTATATATGTTAGCAATACATTATGTATACATCGATTTAACATCACTATTCTGTGTATGCCAGCGTTTTAGAGGAATTTGGATGCGTCTGCATAAGCTTATTAAGTCATCATGACCATCACCATGACGATTTAATAAGCGTATGCCAGCGTAGGAAAAAAACTGCAAGTACATAAATTACGTTCCTGTAGGGAAGTTTTCTAGTAGTTAAGAGCACGCATAATTACGCCAGTCTACGAGGTAGTACGGCAAGGTTGCGGGAGAGTTTTGAGTATGCACAAAACCTCCGATGCTTGCCCGTATACGGCTCTTACGTTTTGAATACGAGGACCATATGTTGCAGGTACTTAATACAATTGGAGACTCACGTTATTCGTGTCAAAATATGTGGAGGTACCCAAAACATATCAATAACTACGAGTAAAATTTTTTTAACATATCTGTAACATATATCAAACATACCTCCAACGCATTTTGCCGTTTGTATTTGAATGCATCGGCATAAGCTTGTTAAATTGTCATGGTGTGACAGGGGCTCAAGAGAAACTAGTGGGGCCATAAATGATAGCAAAAACACAATAGAGAATCTACCCAGGGGTCCACAAGTCAGTCTACACCTAGATAAATAGATAAACCCTACTCAGATAAATTGGGAGGGTTGCATCAAGAAGGGCATCTTGCATAAAATCTTTGCAAAAATCAAGTAGGTGGATCTGTAATAAGATTTCCAAACTGCAACGGCTGATATCTGGGTTAACAATGAATTTCTCCAGTGCTGTTGGCCAACCGGGTGCCAGTGGAAACTATGCTACTGTTAGCCGAAGACAAAGGAGGAGGAGAGGGAAGATGTGTTAGGAGGTTGTGGGAGAGGAGGAAAGGCAGAATGTTGAAGATGGAGATGGCACGCAGGAGGAGAAGAGGAAGACCACAGAGAAGGTTCATAGATTTAGTGAAGGAGAACATACAGAGGTTATGTGTGACAGAAGAGGATGCAAGGGATAGGGTGAGATGGAGGCAAATGATCTACTATGGCAACCCCAAAAAAGCACAGCCAAAAGAAGAAGACAATAATACTGGCCTAAACTGAAACGAAATCAGAGTTTCCATGTCTCACTATGCTAATCAGTGAACCAGGGTTACATTTATAACCTTAAGTTCTCTTTCATAGCATTAGTTTCATGCCTCACTATGGGAATGCCTGAAAGTGAAAGACTTACTAATGCAAATCAGTAAATCAGGGTTATATGCATAACCTTAAGATCCAAGCAAGTTCAGTGTTGTTTCGAACTAATTGGATGAGCAGTTTTCTTTGGCTAAAAGTTGTTTCTGCTACAGTTTTACAACTACTGATTGGCTGCATTTAGGATATTAACAGTAATTCATTGCCTTAATGTCACTCACCGCCTCAAATTCTCAACCTGTCAAAACTGCAGTGAAACCAGGGCACAATACCAAGTGCTTATGTCAAACTGAGCAAATAACAGCAGGTAAGGATATGATTTAATATTTAGCGACTCAGTTTATGCATTTTGTGTTTACTAGCAGTGACACACAGGTATTCTGAGAGTATATCCTTACAGCTGTCTTTTGTGTGTGTGTGTGTGTGTGTGTGTGTGTGTGTGTGTGTGTGTGTGTGTGAGACAGCTATTTTGTTACATGTAAGGTGTCCAGGGGAGATGTAAATTGCAGCTACAGAAAATAACAACTTACACTCTCCCCAAATGGACTGCGTACTTGTCTTAAAAATGTGACATAATGCAATGATTGGTGGTGCTCCTGACCTCCCAAATTGGTGGGTTTGTCGATGAGTGAAGCCACGACCAGCAAAGAGCCATGCAGTTTGCCCAGTCTAACAGCCCTTTGTGGTGGAACCAGCTGAAGTTCAGGCTCCTGCTCCTGGATGCCTAGCCTCCAAGGGGTGATTTTCTTCTGCACCTCGGCCCAGCGCTCCTCTTTATCCTGCTCACCTGGAAGATACAGCACCATGGCCACTCAGTAAGCGATAAACTACCATTCTCGCTGTTACTTAAGAAAGCTGCAACTGTACTTCTGTCTTGCTGGATCCAGTCTCCAGGCTGGAGCTGGTTCAAGTCTGGAGTAGGATTTCTCAAAGGAAAAGATGGACTTTCTGTAACATATGACAGTTTCTCAAACTTCCAGGGTGGTATCCACTCATCATCAGCCAACTCAGACAGACTGGGAAATGTATAGAATATTGTCTAGGAAAGCAAAACAAAGGAAGAAAACAAGTATGTTACACTGTGTTACTGTGTTTTAGCAGGCTTCATCTGTTTAGTAGAAACATACTAGCATACCTCAACACTGTAATCCCTGATAGGATGAAACACACCAAAGAAGAAGTGCTCCTGAATCCTTGTCCAGTTTTTGTTGGCATTTCTACATGTGAGACAGCAAGCATGTACTCAAATCAATACATAAGCATACAGCAGCAAACTTTTTCAACATCTGAACTGAGCTGGTCTCACCCAGTGCTCTGCATGGCCTCAGCCTGGTTTAGACAGGCCTTGATCACAGAAGATAGTCCTTCCAAACCATCTGCTTCATCTACATGGTTTTCCGCCAGGCTCCACACTCTTTTTAGAGCAAGTAAGGCATACAGGCGCACGCTGAAGTTATGGTTAAAACATGACTGCAGGATGACATCCAGTGCTTTTTGCAACTGCGGTGCCTAAAAAAACAAGGGGAAAGACATATTGTCAATATTCAGTGGTGATACAAGAAGAATAATGTTTGAGTGGAGAAAAAAAAAACCCATCAAAGACCTTACCTTATCCTTAAGATTCGGCAAGATGACACTGAAATGTACCAGAACTGATAGGAAAGTGCAGACACTTGTCTTAGTCTTTTCATGATCCTGCACAGAACCCGTTAATAATTAAAACCCAAACTATTATGTTTTCTGGTAGATAGTTGTAAAGAGTGGGAGCTCACTATGTTGAAGCAGGACCAGAAGCTGTCGATGTGTTGTGGATATTGGACAAGGATGAGAATCATCATCCACTCGATCAGGTACTTGACTGAGGCCTGGTTACTGCAAAATCCTGCTTCAAAGACATGATTCAACAAAGTGGCAACAAACTCCTGTAAAGGAAAAACACAGTTACTCACTGACTGATCCTTCCTGTGTGATTTTAGGTGAGTGTGTGATCGTCTTACCTCTCTGAGTTTGGGCAGCAACAGCAGCAGTGTTTGCCATACTCTGTTTTTGACACGATGCTGCAGGGAGTTACTGTAGTAACGCACTTTTGACCTCGATATGTTGTTGTCCTAGAGAGATGAAGCGGGGAGTAAAGAACAGATTAAAGAGAAGGGTGTAAAGTAGCTATGGCTGATGTTTAACTATCTATCTTTGTGAAAAAAGTTGTACACACTTATAAGCCACTTTATTAGGTACAATTGTTCAACTGTTTGTCAACACATATCTAATCAGTCAACCACATGGCAGCAACACAATGCATTTAGGCAAGTAGACATGGTAAAGACAACCTGCTGACATTTAAACCGAGCATCAGACTAGGGATGAAAGGTGAATTAAGTGACTGAACTTGCTGTGGTTGTTGTTGCCAGACTGGCAGGCCTGAGTATTTCAAAAACTGATGATCTACTGTGATTTTCCCTACACAACCAACTCTAGGGTTTACTGAGAATGGTCCAAAAAAAAAAAGCAAAAATATTCAGTGAGTGGCAGTTCTCTGGGCAAAAATGCCTTGCCGGTAGGAAGAGACTGGCCAGACTGCTTCACGCTTATAGGAAGGCAACAGTTACTGAAATAGTCACTTGTTACAACAAAAGTATGCAGAAGAACATCTCAGTGTACACAAGACGTTGAACCTTAAAGCAGATGGACTACAGCAGCAGAAGACCACACCGTGTGCTATTTCTGTCAGCTAAGAACAAAAAGCTGAGGCTATAATTTTTACGAGCTCACCAAAATTGGACAACAGAAGATTAGAAAAACACTGCTTGGTCTGATGAGTCTCAACTTCTGCTGTGACGTGGATGGTAGGGTCAGAATTTGATGTAAACAACCTTAAAGTGTGGATCTTTCCTGCCTTGTCTCATCGGTTGGGGGATGCTGGTGGTGTAATGATGTGGGGGATATTTTCTTGGGACACTTTGGGTCCCTCAACACCAACTGAGCATCACTTAAATGCCATAGCCTAATCTAGTACCAAAAAACCCCAAGACGGAACAATCGACCGACATAAAGTAACTGGCACATTATTCAGGAAGGAGTTTTCATTTCATTTCACCAAAGCGCTTTCAGCTTAAAGCACCACATCAACGTGAATCATATATTGGTTGGGGATTCCCCTACAAGTACTTTGGGGACTGTGATGCCAGGCTTGTGCCTCATTCTTTAGTTTAAAAAAAATACAGAAGTGTGTATATATATATATATCGCCTTCTGTCACGAGTCATGTTGCCGCCACAAAATGAAACACAATTAATAATGACTGGGTATTAATCTAAATCAATCCAGAGTGGCCCTGTGATTCAAATTTTAATCGTTTGACAGCCCTAATACAAATATATGTATATATTCCCCACTCGCCCTGTGGCGGCCTTTTGTTTTTCAAGCTTGGGTCCTCTACCAGAGGGTTCTGTGCAGTATCTTAGCTGTTCCTAGGACTGCGCTGTTCTGGACAGAGATCTCGGATGTCATTCTTGGAATCTGTGGAGCCACTCTCCCAGTTTGGGGATCACTGCCCCGAGTGTTCCGATTACCACAGGGACCACTGTTACCTTCATGTTCTACATCTTTTCTAGCTCTTCTCTCAGCCCTTGGTATTTCTCGAATTTCTCCTGTTCCCATCACTTGGGATTACTACATCGATCACTATGGCCTTTGTCCTTTGCTTGTCCACTACTACTATGTCCGGTTGGTTAGCCATCACCAGTTCATCCATCTGTATCTGGAAGTCCCACAGGATCTTAGCTTGCTCATTCTCAACCACCTCTGGAGGGAATCCCATTTTGACCTTGGTACTTCCAAGCCATACTCGGCACAGATGTTCCTGTACACTATGCCAGCTACTTGGTGATGGCGTTCCATGTATGCTCTGTCCACTAGCATCTTGCACCCTGCTGTTACGTGCTGGATTATCTCTGGGGCATCTCTGCACAGCCTGCACCTGGGGTCTTGCCTGCTACGGTAGAGCCCAGCCTCTGTTGATCTTGTGCTCATATATAGTTGCACACATTTGCATCTTTGCTTGATGCTCTATTCCCAGACAGGTGAAATAAAATCATGTAACCACAGTACAATTCTGTTGGTATTCATGGAGATGTGGGGCCCCCGACACACGACCAAATGCTCTGGACAGGCTCAGAACATGACAAAAAGCACAAAATGTTGATCTGGCCTCCAAAACAAAACTATTGTTTTAATGCAAACAAATCTAGAACCCACCCTTTTCAACAAGTCCATCACCAGTTCCTCCATTAGTCTTTGATGCTGGAGATTAGAAGAATCCAGGTGGCAGAGAAAAGCCAATACACATGTGCGAGGTAACTGATCATCCCGGTTATCACTGGAAAATAAAAACAGTAGTTCAGCTGTGAAAACATCTACGCAGCAAGAGAGACCTCTAGTGGCAGTATTTTCAATTACAGAATTTTCATAAAGGCGATCACCTTGTTACTGTGATATTAGCTGCACACTTTTCACCAAGTTGCTCCACATATAGTTGGACATCCTGGATTAGTCTTTGGAAGAGCACGATAAAACAATTAAAACAGCTCTGAATGGCTAATAAACAAATCTGAGAAATGCTGGTAAGACTTACCGCTGATCTCTTCTGAACACCGGTCCATAAACACAAGCTTCAGTGATTATGTTGATGTAGCTGAAAATGCTAGAAACCACTGTGTCAGCCTGCGCACTGCTGCCTCCATCTCTGGGCAGCCAAATCTGACAGCAGTGTTGAAGGAGCACACCAAAAACTCCACTTTTTGACTGAGACAACTCCATCAGATCATTGGCTATCTAAAAACAAACACCAGCACTACGTATATAAATATCTCTTTATAGAAAATATATGTTTAAAGTGCAAATTTCTGTATTCCTTCCTTTCAAAGTCTGTAGTAAATCACCTGCTTCAAAGTGCCCATCAGGCTCGGAGTCTGAGCCTGTGTCAACTTAAGTAGTTTATAGTGGAAAGCCATGGAGATGAAGCCTTTAAGGGCTGGCCAGAAGTCATTGGCATTTGTGCTCAGGTCTTGTACCAGCTCCCAGCTCAGATTCACAGCCTCCACACAGAGGGCTTCTTCATCATGCACTATCTGGAATAAAACGTCATCACAACAGACACATAAGCACACTTCATTGGCGGTTACTTTTCATAAGAAATTACTCATAATGTAGCTGGAGAGAAAAACCCTCAAATTAAATTACACTCACTTGTGGCAGCACTGTCTCCATAAATGTGAGCACGGGGAGCACTAGGTCACTGGGCAGCAGAGCCAGGGCCTCCACACTGCAACTCAGAGCAGCTTTAAGAACCTTGGGTGCTCTAGAAATCTCTACAGACTCTGGAATTCCAAAAGCCTTAATCAAGAAATTCAGACAAATCCACTGGTCCCGCAAAAAATTGGCAGCAAAGCGCCCCCAGTCCTGCAGCAGAAGATCTTGTGCTTCCAGATCACTACAAAATGAAGAAATATGATCATCCTTAGTTATAGCAGCCTGGAATTTTTTATTTCTGAATTATTTTTTTATTTAAGATAAATTAATTACTTCTGTAAAGAGGCTTCCACTGACCTTGAACAGTCCATTATCTCTGGTTTCAGCAAGCGTTGATTGACATTTTCTAGATCTACTTGACTTTGTGAGGAAGATGGCACTGGACCATAAAAGTATTCATTCAGCAATTTTAGAGTAGAAATAGTCTCTGATCGGTTGTCAATCACTTCCTGCTCCATAAGATCACATACCATGGCCAGGGATGCCATAGTAACTGCTCTAGTCACCTGGCTTGCCATTGAGGGGATCTAGCAATGGAAAAACAATCAGTGTGGAACAGCTGAGTGACCCAACTGATAACTGAAATCCCTGCCCAATGACAGATACATTAATATTTAGGTCAGTACCTGGCAAGTTGGTTCTAGTAGGACCGTCAGGCCATACTTGATCAGTTTTGAGAAACCACTCTGGTGAATCTTATTGTGGTACTGAGGTATAGAGCTGCACATGACAACAAGCTGCCTCAGGACACAAAGATACAGCTCTGCTCGTTCAACATCAAACAACTATTTAAAAACACACACACACACACACACACACACACACACGTCAGAGTTAGCCACCAGGACCATATGTGTAATTGCAGTGAGAGTGACCTGCTTTCTACAGACCTCCTGCAATTCCCCATGCAGCCGCCTCAAGATGAACTCCTGGATTGGATCAACAAGTTGTAAAATTGCCTTCTCAACAGCTACCATTACGCTGTCCCCTGTGAAATAGTGAGACGTGAAAGGTAATCAATGTGATTGAGCCACTTACTCTATGACAGGGACAGTTACGACCGCAGTACGTCATACATAAAGGAAAAAAATTAAAGCTGAAACTGATATAAATGCCTGAAGTTTCCAAATAAAGTTAGCAGAAATAATGGCAAAAACACTGAAATAATCTGAGGGCTGTGATGTGGTCTCATAACCAAATGGATTATCAAGTTCTTCTAAATAATTTTCAGGTATTTTAAGGAAAAGAGCTATAAACTACAAATTGTTTTGTCTGTCTGTCTTCTGCCGCTTTTCCGGGGGTCCGGGTCGCAGAGGTAACAGTTCGAACAGAGAAGCCCAGACTTTCCTCTCCCAAACCACCTCCTCCACTTTTCAGGGGGACACCAAGGTGCTCCCAGGCCAGCTGGGAGACAGTCACTCCAGCGTGTCCTGGGTCTTCCTTGGGGTCTCCTCCCAGAGGGACATGCTCAAAACACCTCAAGTGCAAGGCGTCCAGGAGGCATCCTAAACAGATCCCCGAACCACCTCAACTGGTTCCTTTCAATGTGGAGGAGCAGCGGCTCTACTCTGAGCCTCTCCCAGATGACTGAGTTTCTCACCCTGTCTCTAAAGGTGTGTCCAGCAACCCTGCGGAGAAAGCTCATTTCAGACGCTTGTATTTGCGATTTCATTCTTTTGGTCATTACCCAAAGTTCGTGACCATAGGTGGGGGTAGAAACTTAGATTGACCGGTAAATTGAAAGCTTTGCCTTAGACTTCAGCTCCCTCTTCACCACGACAGACCAGTACAATGTCCGCATCACTGTAGCATCACGCTGCCCCGATCCGTCTGTCAATCTCCCGCTCCATCCTCCCCTCACTCGTGAATAAGCCCTCAAAATACTTGAAATCCTCCACTTGGGGCAGGATCTCGTCCCCAATGCAAACTTTGTTAAAGACTGGATTAAAATTAAGTAGAAACTAAATACAGAGGCTCAGCTGTAAAGTCTATAACCAGGACTGATATTAGAGGGAATGCCATAAGCAAGAAGACTTTAATTCCTGAAATGGTGCTTCTGATTTGTTATGTAAATTTTTAGAAACCACTTTTAAATCAATCAAAAAGAGAAAAGGTAAAATATGTAAAAAAAACAAAGAAACTAAATAAATTGATGTTAAAGTGATATTTAAAAGGATACTGTTTTTCAATGCAATATCAAGTAAAAATATGGGAGGAGAGGATGTTCACTGAATAAATCTCCTGCACCCACTGCATATTCATGAAGGTAGACTGGACAACTACGACAATAAATCAGTGTTATCATTACCAACCTTGCTCCACTCTGACATGCTGACTCTTTGGCATTTCTCTAAGCTGAAAGAGTCTGAGCACAAGCTGCAGGCTCTTATCACCCTTACGACACGGCAAGTAGATATTGGTGCTGAGTCTGTTCAGGGTGCCCAGCAGGGGAGACAGCAATGACTCCAGGGTGTCACTGAGCTCTCCTCCAGATTGACTCCTCTCCATGTCCACACAGAGCAGAATGGCTCTGGCCAATTTATCGGCTTCTCTCAAGTCAGGTAACCTCTCAGTCTGACCTGGGGAGGAGAAAAATTACCATAAGCTGACTGTAAAAAGTATCATCTTAAAAATATACTGTATATACATAAAATCAGCAGATACAGTAGTTCACTCATTCTTTAAACTTACCTGTGCTAGCTGGGACTCTGAGATAGGCGACTATCTCTCCTTTAACATAAGCTCGCACAGTCTCCTTATGTACAGAAGCCCCAGCGGAATCTTCATTTGCAATCCTGGGTTTGAAACTGCTTTCATTGTCCAATAGCCATGCACACAACTGCAGTGATGTCCCAACATGTAGGATAATGATTAGGCAGTCAATGTACCATCTGCATTAGGTTAATTTATTGATACCAGCGTACCTGATTCCAAAGCTGCGTCCCTCTACAAAGTGACTCGTCTGCACGGAAATGCATCAGGAAGCTAAAAACATCATCTAGGCTAACTGCACTCTGTAAAAAGAATGAAAGCAAAGTGGTAGGACAGAATTACCTAAACATCAATGTTGCAGTGACATCTGTCTATGCTTTTTGCTGCAGCTTTTAGAGATGTAAGTGTTTTTGTTGTTATTGAGAGCATATCCTACTATGTTATTCAATCATTTCTGGTAGAAACTTGTCAAACAAACAAAAAAAACTCAATAAATTTAGAATAATTAGGAATAAAAGAAACAGTGGCAATAAGAAAAAATCCTTTTAATTTTTGGACATTCGGCTTGACAGAAGTTATGAATATCTTATCAATAATGCTCATTTTTCTTTTAATCAATTAACTATTTAAGTATTACTTTAGACTGTTGCATCAGAAACTGTAGTTACATTACCCTTACCAAAAGAATACTAATAGGATCAAACTGAAGGGAGTCTCTTTAGGGGGAAAAATTCCCTTCCCTAAGGTTCCTTACCAATCAGTATCAAAAGTTAGTACAGTGGGCTTCCTCCCATGACCTGTGTCCAGGCAGCTAAAGAGGAACACCACAATAGCGTTAAATGGACTTTTCACTATTTTATTGTCCTGGTTTCAGAGCAACTGGAGTTAAGCATTAAGTCCCAAGTACTGTGTAGCTGCTAGGGGTCTTAATAGCAAGCCCACTATTGACGGATGTCTTGTTAGTTTATAAACTGTGCAGCCATGTATTAAAATTTGATTTATGGTCTCACTGTACCGCTGTATTGTAATATGTTCATATATAAAAACGCACCCTGGCTTGCTAAATTGTGTATTTACACTTATACCTTTTTAGCTACATTCTTTATGATATGCTTCAATTTCAAGTTCTTACCACACACCCTGCAGCAAGCCAGTTCCCAGTGAACCATTTTATTTATAGTGTCATTGATGCAGTATTTTGCTCCCTGCCTTACCACAGCTGTGAGAGAGAGGGCACTGTTAAGCAGGAAGCACTGGGCAGCTCCTCTCAAAAGGACCTGATGAGTGATCATGGTACAGCACAGGACGTCTCTGGACAAACACAACACACAATCAGCTTTCCTGTTGAGTGTAATCAGCTTTGACACAGAATATCTAAGTATAACCATAACAGGTTACCTCAGAGCAGTGAGCCCACTGGTCCCCAGCAGCGGACATGGGGGAAGTTTGGACAGAGCCTGACAGAGGAAGAGAAGGGGAACTGCACACCAGTGCTTGGAGGCCAGCTGCTGAATCAACTGAAGCAAAACACGACCTACAAGGTGAACACAGTAGTCAGAACTGGATAGATAGTTTAATAAGGAGATGTGAAAAGAGTTTGTTCACATGTGCTTTCCTATACCTCTATCTTTTGGTGGCAGGCTACTGATGAAGGTAGCCATAAAGACTTCGAGTTTAACCCCAAGCTCTGGACAGTCTCCTACACTCTGACCCACTGATCTATATGTACAAAAGAAGCTGGGTTAATTCAGGCTGGTGCAGCGCAGTACTTGATATAATAATCCATATATTACAGTTACTTCCAGTTGTTAATAGTTTTAAAGCTTCACCTGTGGAAGAGGGATGTTTCAGCGAGAACATCCATAAAGGGGCCAATGATAAACTTCAGAGAAAAGCAACAGAAGAGGAACCTTTAATGTATGAATTTAGCTTTAAATTGAATTATTAATCCTGAGTGCCAGATAAAAAAAAATCACACCTGTACCTCAGAAAAGGCTAAAGCAAAAGTGGACTGCTGGATAACCTGAAGCTCAAGCAGATGACATACTCCTTCTCTCATTAAGGCTTTGTTTTCACTGTGGAACATGCGCTGGTAAACGCATAACAGCCAGGAGGGGTGGAAGAGTCCTTGACCTGAAACGGCATTGACAAAAGTGCCACTGTGAGATCTTCAATACTGAGCTACTTTTCCATCTTTACTGAATTTTCAAATAAAAAAAGTTGCTGATTAACAGCACACTGAGGATTATTCTATTTAACTTGTGCACTTCTGATAGGCATTCATTTTAATTAACCTAAAATATTTTTGTTTCACTCAAAACTCTTCTTACAACTGGCTGCAAAAAGACAACTAAAAATGCACTAATAAAAGTTTAGAGACCTAATAAGATGGACGGCTCACACCTTACACCTAAGTAAGGAAAGTTAGTTAGGCTGTCTCCATCCACTGCAGGATGTAGCCCTCCACTTCAAACTTCCAGCATTGTTTGTCATATTGAAGTGGGATATGGCCTACCATCGATGCGCTGGTGAGGCGTACTGTCGATGGGTTTTTCCTTCCTGTAGTCCTTTGACTTCCAGTAGAGGGTTTTTTTTCCTCACGGTCAATTTAGAATTGTCAATGAACCTAACCCCTTTACATGTCTTTGGACTGTGGGAGGAAGCTGGAGCACCCGGAGGGAACCCACGCAAGCACAGGGGAGAACATGCAAACTCCACACAGAAGGACCTAGGGTAGCCAGCTATTGGATTGGAACCCAGACCCTCTTGATGTGAGGCAACAGTGCTAGCCACTGCGCCACTGTGCAGTAAGGAAAAATGTGAAAATAACTCATTTAGAGGTAGAGAAGGATTCAGTGCTAATTTTTCCAAACATTTAATAAGAATAAGAAAACCTTTATTTGTCCCACAATGGGGAAACTGCATTGTTGCAACAGCAAAGTGGAAGAAAAACTATAAAGCTACAAAACTAAACAATATGTTATCATGATATAATAAATATATGTATAAATACTGTATATATAGTGTATGGACAGTATGTGGACAATTGGTATTTGTTAGAAATAAATACATACCAGGTAATGATACAAAATAAATTCCCTACTTTGCCCAATTCTGATGTTACCTTGACTATCATTCGTTGCTGTTTGGATCAGCGTGTCTATTCTGTTTAAAACTGGCCGGACAACATGAATCTGCAGAGAAAGAAGAGAGAAGGAATGGTACCAAACACCAGTATGTATCAATATGTCCTTCTAAGATGCAGTCAAACACTTGTGTAGGATATCCTACTTGGTTTTCCTCCAGAGTCTCCATCACCAGTGCGTAATCCTCCCAGAACTCTCTGAACAACTTGCTTTTGTTGCGGGCCCATTTAAACAAGCTCTCATCTGCAACATTTTTAAGAAAAGCTGGATGAAAAGTCAAACAGCAGCAGTAAACTTAAAACTGGTTTAGTGTCAGCGTTCAGTGTTTTACCTTCCCCTGATGCAGACAGAGGACAGTCTAAACCGACCTCCTCTGACAGGGCCGCACACCTTTTCAGCAGGAACAGGGCCCTCTTACGTGACACGTTGTCTCTGTGAATCAGTCCATCCTGGACCATCCTCCAGAACTGAGGTGACAGACGAGGGTCGGGGTCACAGCAGAGGGAAGCAGGGAGGCTGTGAGGTTTAAGGAGGTCTGACAGGGCGGTCAAACACAGCAGCGTCCTCTCTGTCACCGCAGGAGTGCGGTGGGCGGAGTGCCAGCTGCACAAATCATCCAGGATCAACCCGAGGACGCTTTTTAACCGCGCACCGCCGAGGCACATCAGAAGAGGTAAGACAATCCTGACAATGATTTTGGAGACCAGCGCGTCAGGGAGTGTCCTGATGGAGGAGAGGGCAGAGGACAAGGTGGTGTGTGTGAGCTGTTCATCTGCTGCTAGAAACGGTATAAGAGTAGCTATGGCTTCGCTGGCAATCTCCACTGTGAACCGTCCCGGTGCAGGCAGCTCCTCCTCTGACGGATGGAGCGAAGGCAGGAAGGACTGAAGCGCTCGCCTGGACACGTCCTTGTCACAGAGAGGGACGCAGACACCCAGGAGTCTGCATCCAGCCGCGGCGCTCTCCCTGCAGCTCACACCTTTGCCAGCCTCTGCTGATATTTTGGAGAGGAAAGGCAGACATCTGGTCCAAATGACCGACTCGATTTTATCTAAAACACTGCGTCTTTTCGCTCCTGGAAACGAGGCTGAGTCGGACTCGGCCAGAAGTGGTCCGAGTCCTTCAATGAAAGCTGTCAGCGCCTCCACCCGCTCAGTCTCCGGCCACGACTCATCCGGCCAGGAAAGCGATTCAAACAAAAGGTCGTAATCCGGAGAGCTGGATAACACCGCGTTAATCAAAAGAGAATACATTGTGCGTATCTGCTACACTGCTAGGTACGAGCGCGGCGAGCTACAAATACTCCGCTACCGGCTGCCATCGGCAGCACGTTTCCCACAAACACAACGTAAACTTCCGCGAACGTAATCACCAACTCTCGCGAGAAGTGTGAGAGGCAGAAAACGTAATACATAGTGCAGGGGTCTCGAACCTGCGTGTCTTTTGTCCATCTGCAGTGGTACCCTGTGGCTTTGACAAACAATAGCTGAAAAGAAATGTATCCTCTTCATTTATTGTGGTTAGTATGTATGTAAACACATAAGTGGCACCTAGCTATGGATTCCAAACAAAAACAAAAGAGTAGTGGAAGAAAATAATGACTTTAACACTACATGGACAGCTTTGTTTGCCGTCATCACCTTTACTGCTGCCTTACTAGTGCCTCTGGTGACCAGATCCCAACAAATTAAATTCTGAGAAGCATGTAAAGGACATTTTATTTAACCAAAATAAATGAAAGCCCAAGTTTATTGTCCCTTCCCTCACGATCTGCTCTTTACCCTAGAAACAATCAGAACTATTGTTATCTCAGTAGCTACAATCATTTGGGGTTCAGTGGGGAAGTATTCGTCAACATCTTTTTGAGATGCAGGTTTCTTATGAGACTCACAAATTAACTGGCAAAGATATAGCACAAACCCTCAGAAAATCACCTTCCATCAGCTTTCACCCTGTTAGTGAAGGAGAAGTTCTTTTTATTTGTGGTAAATTCCCTCATATTCCATGAGAATTGGCAGAGCTTGTGACTTTGTGGTGACTTGCATTTTATGACCTTGGCTGTAGTGTAGGTAACAGAAGATGAGGACATGTTAACCATCAGGAGACCCCACGATCACAGTCTTTCTTCACAGCCATCCACTAAAAGCAAGACTTTAGAAATTGTCTCTTAAAGTCTTGACACTTGAAAACAGTCAAAATGTGGTACTTTATTTCAATATGTGAGACAGGGGGGCAAGAAATTAAAAAGGCTGTGCAGTCCCACATAAAGAGGAACATCTGGTCACCCTACCAGAGTGTTTCCTCTGCAGCAGGACCATAGCCAAAATTAAATTCAAACTTTTCAATTTTTTGTTGGATTTTACTATATTTAAAATGATTAAGCTGCTGTTTAACTTATTACCAAAGCAGGCTACTTTTAATTTGATTCAAAGTGGTCTGTATAGCTTTATAGGAAGTCTGTGTCTCCTTCATTAAGATAAAAGAAGATATACTGTATTTATCCCATAGTTGAGAAAATATTACAAAACAACAGCAAGTAATTTATTAAGTTAAAAATGCCTAGAACTCAGCCGTATGCCTACACCTTAAATCTGACCCTGTGTGACCTTGACCCCACGGTCTCATGTTATCAGATGTTCTACCCATCGTAGATATTAACCACCACAATGTTCGGACAAGATCCAGGAAACAAGCCAGCTCCTGTAGTGCTAAAGTTTAAATGGAGAGATGGACAGACTCATGGACCTCAAAAATCTGGTGGTAAGATTTGTAAGGGACAGTGGGTGACCTTGATTTTTGATTTCCAAATGTTATCAGTTGTTCTACCCATCATAGTAATTAATTATGCAAAATTTGACTAGGATCAAGCAGCCCAGTAAGCTCCTACTACAGTAACAAGAATTTCATTAGTGACTGACTTTGATCTTTGACCCCATAATCTCATATTAGCTCTTGTACCCATCATGTTATTAACCAAACAAAGTTTAGTGAAGACCCAGCAAAAAAGTAAGCTCCCATAGTGGGAACAAGTTTTGTAAGGGACAGAAGGACAATCTGAAAACATAATGCCTCTGTGTTAGAGGAATAAAAACAATAGGCTTCATGAGGCTCATTTGTTTCGTGGCTCCATACAGAATTTTGGGGGTCAAGAATTGCTTAGAAATGGCTCTTTTGATTAAAAGGTTGCTGACCCCTGGCCTACTGCTTTGCACAAGCTGAAAAATGTCTCGTCTCGACGTCTGCTTTCCAGGGTTCCAGGTCGCAGAGGCAGCAATTTGAGCAGAGAAGCCCAGACCTTCCTTTCCCCAGCCACCATCTCCAGCTCTTCTAGAGGGACACCAAAGCGTTCCCAGGCCAGCTGGGAGACATCATCTCTCCAGCTTGTCCTGGGTCTTCCCCAGGTTCAACACTTCAAGTGAAAGGCATCCAGGAGGCATCCTGATCAGATGCCTGAACCACCTCAACTGACTCCTTTTGATGTGGAGGAGCAGCGGCTCTACTCTGAGCCTCTCCTGGATTACTGAGTTCCTCACCCTGTCTCTAAGGGTGCGTGTGCCCAGCAACTCTGTGGAGAAAGCCAATTTCGGCCGCTTGTATTTGCGATCTCATTCTTTTGGTCATTACCCAAAGTTCATGACTATAGGTGAGGGTAGGAACATAGATTGACCAGTAAATCGAAAGCTATACCTTTGAGCAATTTAGGGTGTCTTGGTGTCAAGTGCACATATGGATGCCCTTATGCTTGTACATGGTGTTTGTTATGGACAAACTGGTTAGCACAGAAGTCCAAAACCTGTACACCACTTGGGTTCAGATCAGGCAGGCTGTTCTTCTCAGTCACACCCCTCCATGTTTCACTGTCATTGCCCACATGTGCGTTAAAGTCCCCTAGTAGGATAATGGAGTCTCCAATAGGAATGCTTTCCAGCATACTAGTGAAAGACTCCGAAAAGGGTGGGTACTCTGAAACATCATTTGGCGCATAGGCACAAATGATGGTCAGGACCTGTTTCCCAGCCTGAAGGCACAGGGAAACAACCCTTTCATCCTCCAGGGAAAACCCCAACACAGAGGAAGCCAGGCAGGGAGATACAGGAATGCCCACCCCTGCTCGTCTCCTCTCGCCCAGGACAACTCCAGAAAAGACCAAGGTCCAACCGCTCTCTAAGAGTATGATTCCAGAACCTGAGCAATGCATTGAGGTGAGCCCAACTATTTCTAGTTGGCATCGCTCAACCTCATGCACCACCTCAAGCTCCTTCCCCACCACAGAGGTTACGTTCCACATCCCGAGAGCCAGTTTAGCCAACTGGGGATTGGACTGCCACCCATTCCCCATTGCACCGGACCCCCATGATCCCTCCTGCAGGTGGTCAGACCCATGTCGCTTCTTCAGGCCGAGCTGGATTCCATGGGTGAAAACCCAGCCACCAGGCGCTTGCCGTTGAGCCCCAAAAAATGTAGGTGGCTTAAATTTAAACACAAAATTAATAGTATAAGCAGTGAAACAGTATAGAAAGAAGTCTTGGTTTCTTTTTAGAACCATAAGGACTTTATTTTCACAATCATAAAAAACAGTGCTTTAAAAAAATAAAGTACGAGTACTGTCACTTTACATTTGTTCATGCATTATTGGCATTGAGTAAAATGTTTTTGTTTGTAATGACCGACAATCTTTCCCAATGACCTCATACTGGCTAAAGAGACAACAGTTCATTAAACTGAATGACCATTTACTCAACAGTGATACAATGTCCAAGGAAAAAATAAACAGGCTTTTTGTTTAGGGGGTTACATAATACAAAAATACTGTAGATTCATTATACACTTACTGATGACAGAAACAGCGCTTCACAAATGAAACTATTCTGTTGTAATTATAACAGTAGGAGGCAAACAGAATGGGGAAGCTTTGGATGAATGCACCGACAGCTGTAGAGAGGTTCCATTTTCCACGTCGGTAGATGCAAAACTGTGGAAGACCTGACAGCACACAGTATACAAAACAGTGGATTATTAAATAATAAACCTGAACGAAAATAAAACAAATACCAGAGCGCAAACATGGCTGTAGATTCTCCTGAATTTTAAAAAAGAAAATGTACATAGTGTGAGGAAAGTAAGCCATGTCTTGACTGTCTAATGCAGGAAATAACCATATGGTTGTAAAATTTCACCATCAAATTTTATGCCCCTGATATTGACCGATTCAGTCATTTCAGAAAATGTCTTAGGAGCATAAAATTTACAGAAGACCAACTCAATTAGGTACGTTCTTGTTTAGAAAAGCTGTAATAAAATAGTGCAAGTAATATGTACACAATATGCAACATTAATAAATACGATCTGTTTACTATATGAAATGTTGCTGAAATGATCCACAGCTTTTAAAAGAGGGATGCAGGGCTCATGTCATTTCCAGTAACGTCTCTGCAATTTGAAGCATACACATCTATCTTTACAGACACTGCTGGCAACCTGTGAGTTAAGTCACATCAATTTAACTCAAAGACAGAACAGGCATACTCGTCAGTGCTTGATATGTTCAAAATATGTATTCCAGAAACTGATCGTCACCCAACGTGTCCAGGGAGAGGCAATTGGCAGACCTGCGGCCATAGAAGGAAGGATTAGCTTGGCAGTGCAAGAAGGGGTAATAATTGTGATCAGCAGAGGTCTTTGTGTTAGCTGAGGCATCTGGAAGCCCAAAGGTGTAACTGTGGGAGGAATCAGGTGGCAGGGTCATCCCCAGGGGTGCTGAAGGTGGGTAGAGACGGACATCATCTAGACTGTGGCTGTGCCGATCCACACAAATTTGTGCACTAGATTTTAGCACCTGAAACACAAAATGAAGATCAAAACTATGGCAATATATTAAAAACGCTAAGAACATCAACTAGGAAGAAAATATGACTTACCTCTTTTAAAATATCCTTGTTACATAATTTCCCAGCATCTTTATCCCTGTGTGGGCCACACCATTTCTTTTCTGCAGGAGCCACATGATTTTATTGATCAGTTGGGATAAAAAGCATAACAGTAAGACTTTGAGGGAAAGACTTTACTGCAGGGGTTAAATTGTTTATACCTGGTGAGCGAGTCTTTGAGGAGTGTTCTGCACAATCCACTGACACACCTTCGAGAAGATCAGCCAGTTGGAACATCTCATTAGGATCATCGACAAGAGACTCATCTGGACTTCCAACATGGGTCTTGATATCTGGACCGAAAAAAATTGGTTTAAAAAATTCAGAAGAAA
>VUQH01019905.1:27631-56068 GCA_015106775.1 Etroplus canarensis | reverse complement strand
CCTTTCCTAATCAAGTCCAATCAGTTTAATTAAACACAGCTGGACTCCAATGAAGGAGCAGAACCATCTCAAGGAGGATCAGAAGAAATGGACAGCATGTGAGTTAAATATGAGTGTCACTGCAAAGGGTCTGAATACTCATGACCATGTGATATTTCAGTTTTTCTTTTTTAATAAATTTGCAAAAATTTCTACATTTCTGTTTTTTTCTGTCAAGATGGGGTGCTGAGTGTGCATTAATGAGAAATAAAATGAACTTTTTTGATTTTGGCAAATGGCTGCAATGACACAAAGAGTGAAAAATTTAAAGGGGTCTGAATTCCTTCCGTACCCACTGTATGTGAACTCATCAGCATGTCATAGTATTGATCATATTACTGTAAGCCCCAACCACATCCTTCAAATAGGGTGACTAGATGTCCCTCTTTACTGGGACTACACAGCATTTAAATTCCTTATCTCCCTGTCCCATATCTTGTGGTGATGTCTCGCATTTTAATCAGCTCTGCGGGACATGCATTTTTCTGAATTCTGGATTTTACCTAGTGTATGAAGAAAACAGGAAGGTGTTTTATTATATTCAGTGAAGGGTGATCCGTCATTTGCTGCCAGTGCTGGCTTTTTCTTTTTTTTTTGGCTTTTAAAATGGGACATGCCCAAAAAAAAAAAGTTTGTGAACCACTGCTCTAGGAGGAGTGATTCTAACACTTCTCCATAGCATTAGCACACTGGTCCTTTGGCTAGATGAGCAAGTGTCTCCATAGCGTAGTCATTTACACATTCCACTTCAAAGCGAAAGGTGTCTGGTTTGAGCCCTGGCGGAGAACGTAAGCTCTTTCCACCATGTGAGGATTTCACCAAGAAGGGCACTTCTTGGGTGCAAAATCTCTGCCAAATTATCTGTATGGGTTCATCTGTTGTGGCAACCTCCTGGGCAAATATAAGGGCGTAACCAAAGGTGTTTTAAAGGAAAGTAACCCTTACGAACGCCTCTTTTTTTATAGTTACAATCACACTGGGACTGGAAGTACATCAGTCAAAAAAGTCCTGCCAAACTGCTGTGTCACTGTCACAATAAGATTCTCTTAACCTACAGACCGGTGACCAATTTCTTTTAAGAAAAACGTCAATTCCTGACCCCTATGAAGAAGATCTGGTGGGTGTGTTATGCTGTGGGAAGCTTGGTGCTGGCAGGGGTTGGTTCCGCTTGTCCATTTACACCAAGTGTTATAGTTTGTGTCCACAAGGTCATTGATGTCCATGTGCTCTCCAATTTGTGACGTGTTAGCACCACAAGCAGGCACGACACTGTATGCATCCTCCAAGTGAACTTGGTGTCCTCAAGTGGCCTTACATGCGTATAATCGATGTTTTAGAGGAGTTACTGCAAATCAATACAAAGTTGTTCTGAGTGGTCACCTTTATCCTGTGATGCAACATTTCCATAGGACTCAAGGGAACAGTATAAAAATCATGTGACTCATATACTATGCAGTCACCAGAACTCAACTTTTTTCAATATCTATGAGAGATAATTGTCCAATGTGTTAAAGAGCAGTCTTCATCACCATCATCAAAACACCAAATATGCGATTATCTTTTGGATGAATGTCATCTATCCAACCAATAAAGTTCCAGAGACTTCAATCAACACCAAGATGCAATAAAGCTGTTCTGATGTCCTGCAGCCATCCAAAACACACCAGAAAATGGCTGGGTCCAAAGTTTGAACCACTGATGTGGGTTAACAAAAGAATACCAATAATTGGCTTCCAAGAAAATTGTCCCCCTTTCTTCTCATAAAATTAAGATTAATTCAGCTCTAGAACCTTTCAAAATGTAGGGTGGGATTCAAAAGGCACCAAGGCAGAAATAGCTGTGCACCAGCACCAGATTGGGTTAAAAAGATATGACGCTTTCAGCAAGTTTTTTCTTCTCATAGTCAATTAGGCTTAATCCATCCATCTTCCGCCGCTTATCCGAGTAGCAGGGGTAGCAGTCTAAACAGCACCATCCAGACCTCCCTCTCCTTTAATCTATGTCTGCGAAACCTGCTTAAAATGTTAGTTTGTCACCCGTTTGTGGATGCAAAACCTTCACAAATAAATTAGGAAGGACATTAAAGGATATTGTATATACGAATGAACACGGACACTGTAGTGACACGATAAGAAGTTTATGCTGACACAAGGACTGATGGTTTGTTTGTGCTTGCTTTATGTGCACACATTGTCAACATCAGAGCTCAACCCCATGCATTTTTATTAATTTCATCATCTGTGACAGAGCGTGTGTGGACAAGTACTCAGCCCCTGACCTCTGCCTCAGCTGAATGAGAACACACTCCATTTGTACAGTAATAATATTCCCTCAATGCTGTGTTGCCCTCTGCGATATAATAACCTCCCCAGTATTAGACCACTGAGGAGGGGTTTATTAGTCACTACTCTGAGCATTGATTTTTTTTCACTATGCTGAAAGCCTTCTCAGTGCTCCAATGCTGCATCTGTCCTTCTGCATCTCCCTGAGGACAATAGCCTCATAACACATCTAAGATATGACCCCAGCTTTGTTCTGAATTATTAAATGCACCCACATCAGACACTGATATTCTCATGCATATCTGTGACCAGACAGCAGTGCCATATTGGAGAGAGTGAGTGTGTGTGTGTGTGTGTATTTGTTTGCAGCACATGTACTCAGATTTAAGCTCATGTTTCATGTGTCGTTGAATAAGGCCCTTTGTGAATTCTTCTTCTCTCTCTCCTTGCTGTCTCTTTCTTTTCTGATCTATAAATGAGACTTCTTTAGACTGGGGCTGGAAACACAGAACACCAACAGAGACCAAAAGCTCAGACTAGTTGATCTGGCTTTCCTCTTATCCCATATTTATCAAGCAATTCACAGTAAGAAAGCACTTCTAATCGGCCAAAATTTCTCGAGAGTGGTGCACTTTCACAGAGGAAAAAAGGCATTTTATTAACTTCGGAAATGACTCTGATCCTCTAGTATTTATGAAAGCTTGAGACATGTGTTAACATGTTAGGAGTCACCAGCAGATGGTGTTCAGGCAGAAACGTGCTCTTGAAGTACATGTCATTAATGACTTGAAGCTTATTAACATTAGGAATTCTTTTATGGGCCTTGTGTGGGATTCAGATGAAAAAAGGACACGCTCTCGGCATAAATCACTTCAGAGCAGCAGGGAGAATGCAGCTTTGATTTAGGTCCCTAACAACAACCAGCATTTTGTTGTTTTCTTGGTGCAGCTTTGTTGATAATCTACTTATAAATAATAAATAAAAGAAAAAACAAGCTGTGTGTTTGTTTAGGATTACTATTGGTTGAGCTTTATTTGAGGTGTACTTATAATTAGTGGTATTTTTCAAGAGTACGTAGACTAGCAGTATTTTCCCCACCTGTAAGGAGATATATTGGAAGGACATTTTGAAATATGGAGTTGATAAATAAGATAAACTCTTTTTAATTAAACTGCCATCACTGTGTGTACATAATATATGCATGCTGCAGCCCATTGATTGGATCATAAACTGTATATAAAAAAATGGATGTGGCCTCCAGGCCTGACAAGTGAAGCCAATGCTGAAGTGCTTTAAACCTGCTTTTCCTCCTGATGGTTGGCAAAGGGTGACTGCTCTGACAATAGTTACTTCCTCCAAACCATCAACATGCCTGTTAGATCCCATCCCTACAGGGCTGTTTAAAGCGGTCTTGCCACTGATTAATACTTCAGTTTTAAATGTCAATTTATCCTTATTAATGGACTACAAACCACAGGCTTTTAAAGTGGCTGTAAATAAACCACTACTTAAAAAGCTTTTTCTTGACCCAGCCAGCTTAGCCAATTGCAGACCAATTTCCAGCCTTCCTTTTATTTTAAAAATTCTTGAAAGAGTTGTTGCAGAACTGTGTGATCACTTGCAGAGGAATGGTTTATTTGAAGAGTTCAAGTCAAGATTCAGAGTTCATCACAGCACAGAAACAGCACTAGTGAAGGTTACTAATGATCTTCTTATGGCTTCTGACAGTCGACTCGTCTCTGTGCTTGTTCTTCTAGACCTCAATGCAGTATTTGATACAGTCAACCACAACATCTTACTACAAAGGCTAGAATACTCTGTTGGTATTAAAGGGAATGGTTTGAATCTAATTTATCTGACAAGATTCCAATTTGTGTATGTGAACGAGAAGTTCTCCTCACACACAAAAGTTTAGTCAGTCTTACTAACCAGATACTTACTCTGGACGGCATAGGTTTGGGCTTCAGTGACACTTTGAGGAATCTTGGAATCATTTTTGACCAGGATATGTCCTTTATTGCTCATGTTAAAAAAATATGCAGGACTGAGTTTTTTACCTGTAATATTGCCAAAATCATCCGGTCTCAGAGTGATGCTAAAAAATTAGCTCATGCATTTATTACTTCTAGGCTGCTATCTAGCTGTTCTAAAAGCTCTCTGAAAAGCCTTCAGTTGATCCAAAATGCTGCAGTGAGAATACTGACAAAGACTAGAAAGAGAGATCTTATTTTCCTTATATTGGCTTCTATTCATTGGCTCCCTGTTAAATCCAGAATTAAATTTAAAATCCTTCTACTCACATACAAAGTCTTGAACAATCAAGACATCATATTTTACATATTTTCCCAATAGAGCACTTCGCTCTCAGAGTGCAGGTGTACTTGTGGTTCCTAAAGTTTCTAAAAGTAGAATGGGAGGCAGAGCCTTCAGCAACCGGGGCCCTCTCATGTGGAACCAGCTCCCAGTTTGTATTCAGGAGACAGACAAACTCTCTACATTTAAGGTTAGGTTCATAACTTTTTGATAAAGCTTACAGTTGGGACTTAGTTATGCTGCAATAGATTTAGGCTGCTGGGGGGCTTCTTTTGACGTGCTGGGGATCTCTTCTCGACCCACCTCTTTTCACTCCCCATGTCATTTGTGAGTGCTGCAAGTCATTAAATTTTGTCTTCTCTCACCCATAGTCTGTACCCCTCTTTGCTCTCCTTTCGGTCTTCGCTTTCCCCTCACCCCCAAGCGGTCAAGGCAGATGGCTGCCCCTCCCTGAGCCCGGTTCTGCTGTTAAAAGGGAGTTCTTCCTTCCCACAGTCACCAAGTGCTTGCTCATAGGGGACTGTCTAAATTGTTGGGGTTTTCTCTCTAATACAGCAGGGTATTTACATTACAATGTAAAGTGCCTTGAGGCAACTTATTTTGTGAACTGGCACTATATGAATGAATAATAACATAATATTGTGCCAAAACTGCACATATAATAATGTTGTACAACTGTTGCATGCTTTTGTATTAGTTATGGTTATACACTCCCTTCCCACCTCCATCCACTTGTATTGTAAACTGTTATAAATGTTCACTGTAGGTATCATTGCTATTTTATACTTCAAAGTTTGTACAGATATTGGAATATTATAGGTTTTTTTTGTAAAGAGAAGAGATAACCAGGACGTCAATGCTGTACTAACTCACGATCCCTCACAGTTCACAGGTTATTGTCATGTGTGAAATGCAGAAAGAAAGTGTTAAGTTTTCTTGTCACTGGTTGGCTGTATTACACAAACTAAACAGAATAAAAATCCACTGAGAAGTCAAGAAGGCTCAAACAGTCATATCCAGAACAACAGCCAAGCTCTTGACCAGCCTTAACCTAGCTTAAGACAGGACTATGCCAGTAATAAACCTGATGATGAATTACAAATGGCAGGGGCATGAACATTGTCAACATTTCTATCCAGAGCAATATTCTTAGGAGTAGCGATCATTGTAAAAATGAAAAAGTGCCTGTAAAACAACAAATATGACCCTGACCTTGAGCAGAGTTTGGGTGAAGACTCATTAGGGGATCATTACATGCAAATTTCACTAAAATCTGACCAGTAATCAAGAAGGATTAGCTATTCTTGATGCCTCGCCATGGCATTATTTTTAGCTCACCTGGCCAAAGAACTGGTGAGCTAAAAAGGAGAGCACAGAGAGATGGGACAAAACATAAACTGTCACAGAGATAAGAAAAAAAATCTAATGACATGCAGTAGTGGCATAGAAATACACAGAGGGTGAAAAGAAATGGGTGGAAAAGAAATGCCCAGTGCATCATGGGAAGCCCCCCAGCAGCCCGAGCCTATCACAGTATAACTAAGGGATGGTTCAGGGTCACCTCATCCAACCCCAACTATCAGCTTTATCAAATAAGACAGTTTTAAGCCTAAGTAGAGAGGGTGTCTGTTTCTCTCTAATAATGACATACCCTGATCAAAAAAGACTCAAAGATTTCTCACAGTGATAATGGAGGCCAAGTTAATACCATCCAGAGTAAGTATCTGGGTTTTTAAATTACAATGACCTCACTCTTGTTCAAACTGAGAAGTAGAAAATTACAGATCATCCAGGCCTTTGTCTTTAGGACCTGCCTGCAATTTAACTAATTGATTTCTGTCATCAGGTATCATAGATAAATATAAGTGGAAAGGTAATGATAATGTACACAGTGTTTTCTGATAATACTGCCTAAAGGGAAGGGTGTAAATGTAAAGAGTATCAGTTCCAACACAGAATCCTGTGGAATTCCATGGCTAACTTTTGTGTGAGGAAGACTCCTCAATTACACAACTTTGAATCATTCACATAAATGATTCAATCCAGCGCAGTGCATTTCCTTTAATACCAGCAGTGTATTCAAGTCTCTACAGTAAAATATTGTGATTAACACTATTGAATGCAAGCACAGAGACAAGTCCAATATCATAGGGCAGAAGATGATCACTGGTAACCTTTGCTAATGCTGCAACATCTCACACTTTTTGCAGCAGTCCCTCTCTGTGGTGAAAAGAAGTAAAGGACACTCAATCATAGTTCTAGGTTATCTTTCAATGATGAATGACTTTATTATTCCATTTTAAAAAGGCAGATTGACATATTCACAATAAGACTTGTTATTCTGACACAGTGTTTGTCTTATTTAAGATCTTGGGGACTGTATAAAAACTTTATATTTACTACTGAAGATATTTGTAATGGTATGATATGGAACAGAGGTACTGGAGAATATAAGGATTACATAGAATATATCATTGTCTCTACAGGCATGAACCCTCTATTGAGCTAGCAGCTACAAATAGATAAACATAATATATTGACTCTTCAGGAGAAATAACGTTGATTGAAATGCAGAATATCGAGGTAGACAGAATAGTTTCTGCCATCACCCATCACCTGTGTCTTCTACGGGATGTCTTGTGACCTCTCTGTGGCCTCAAGTTCTTTTTTCTTCATATGTCTCCTTTCATCTTCCCTCTATTGTTTCATGTCTTCTTTTAGAAGCTGGTTAATATTGCTAAAGTCCCAATTTCTTCTGTAAAGTGCAGCTTCAGCCAGTTTGTGGTACCCTGTCACATGTCCAGTTCAAGAACCTTTCGTCTCATCCATTATCTATATTCCCTGTGTGCCTGTGGATATCTTACATGCAAGGTGCAATCAGAAAAATTCTGAGATCCTTCCTGTTGAGAATGAATGGACTGAGGGATGGTCATGTCCATGCAAAAGGTGGTTGCATTAACTTTTGTGAGTCGGGGTGCTCAGCATTAGGGGGCCATTACACACACGTGTGATCCCAAGTGCAAATTTATGCCTAGAAACAGCATTATTGCAATGAAGTCTGCAAGAAGCTTTGTCAATAGACCCAACTTCTAATTTACACACCATATGGTACTGGGCCACCTACACGTTACACTCATAGGAGTTTTTAATGGCCTCTCATTCTACATCCATAAGTATTATGGAAATGGTCCCCTCTTTGCAGCTTCCACTTTCCTGGGAAGGTTTTGTGTAAGATTTTGAAGTGTGTCTGTGGAAATTTTTGCCCATTGATCTAGAAGAACATTTGCAAGCTCAGACACTCATGATGAATGCGAGGGCCTGGATCACATTCTCATTACTAGTTCTTGCCAAAGATGTTCGATGGTGTTGAGGTCAGGGCTCTGTGAGGCCAGTCAAGTTCTTCCACACCAGTTTCATCCAACCATGCCTCTATTGAACTTCCTTTGTGCACTGGGGCACAGTAATGCTAGAACAGGAAAGTGTCTTCCCCAAACTGCTTCCAAAAAGCTGGAAGCATAGAATTGTTCAAAATGTCTTGGCGAAGCATTAGGTTTTCCTTTTACTGGAACTAAGTGGCCCAGGCCAACCCCAGAAAAAGAAAAACAAACAAAAACCCATAGCATTTACCCTCCTCCAACAAACTGTACAGTTGGCACATTGCAGTCAAGCTGGAAATGTTCTCCTGGCATTTGTCAAACCCAGACTCATCTATCAGACTGCCAGATAGATAAATGTGATTCATCAATTCACAGAACACACTTACACTGTTCCAGAGTCCAGCTACAGCACACTTTACTCCAACTCATCCACTGTGCTTGGTGATACAAGGTTTGCAAGCAGCTGCTCAGCTATGGAAACAAATGCCAGTAAGCACCTGGTACACAGTTTCTGTGCTGATGTTAATGCCAGAGGAGGTTTGAAACTCTGCAGTTACTGAATCAGCAGAGCATTAGCAACTTGTATGCATTATGCACCTCAGCAACCCCACTCTGTAAATTTGTGTGGTCTGCCATTTTGTAGCTGAGTTGCTGTGGGTCCTTAATGTTTCAACTTTGTAATAATACCACTTACAATTAATAACAGAATTTCTAGGAGGAAAGAAATGTCACCAACTGATTTGTTGTAGTGGTGTCATCCTATCATAGTACCACATTTGAATTCAGTGACCTCTTTAGTACGACTCGTTTTTTCACAAATGGTTGCAATGGCAGACTGCATGGCTAGGTACTTGATTTCATACAGCTGCGGCAATGGTACTAAATGAAGCATCTGGATTCAATTATTAAACGGCAAGAACGGATACTTATGTCCATATAGTGTAGGTCTGGTCTCAGAACTTTTTGATTGCACCTTGTATGAGCATGTGTGTGTATGTGTGTGTGTGTGTGTGTGTCTGTGTGTTTGTGCGTGCGTGCGTGTGTCTCAGCTCCTGACAGCCAGCATGGAGTTGATTTCCCAGATGAGGTTGCGGAGCTGGTCCATGATCTGCTTCAGCTGCTGGTTCTTCTGCTTCAGTTTCTACATGAAAAAAATAGAAAAAAATGTGTGTTTAGATGCAAAAATAACAATATGAATGTCAGAGTGCTTTAGCTAACAGAAAATAGCCTGCACAAACAATTAAACAGCAAAGACTGACAGAACACTTAAAAACACAAAAGCAATTATATTTTCAATCAAACACGAATAATTAAAGGTTTGTTTGTTTGCAGATACAGCAAAACAAAGTTGCTTATTCAAGCAACGCTCCTGATTCATACTATCAACACAAAATAAATATCCTATTTACTATGACACTGTAAATCTTTGCAGTATACATAAACTACTTAATCACAGTACTGAGAAAAAGAGATTCTAGATGCAATCTTATTTTCAATGAATGTGCCACTTTGCTGCTACCATAAGAAATTAACAGGGGGGTTTTAACCAGCCTAGGTAGACAAACATTTCTAAAATTATCATCAGTTTCTGAAATGAAATCAAATGTTGAATACACACATACAGCTTTTTGAGTGTGTAAAGTTTTTGGTAGGGATACTGTTAATACTTGGGATAATGTCACAAATGACTGCCAGATTTGGGTGTGGTTTAGAAAAAACCTTAGGGAAAAGACTTATTCATCACTTATTCCCCTGTTCTACAGGACTCAACTGTTCCCACAAAATGACTAAAAACACAAATGAGTCACACAGTGGCAATGCGCAGCTTGTTCCTTCATTAAGATAAACAACTGATTTTAACCCTCTAGGGGCTTCGCTACTGTTTTTATTTCACTGATTCCTCTTATTTCACACTATATAAAAATCTCAACTGTAAGACACCAAGCAGGCTGCTCATTTTGTTATTTTTAAGTACAGCCTGCTCCTGCAAACCTACAACAGCAATATGAATAGTTTAAAAGGTAGCCCATAAAATGAATTATAAGTTTAATTCATGTTTCTGTGAAATAATTGAGGCCAAGTTTGAAGAAACAAAACACTCTGAGAAACAAATGTACAGCTGCGTGTTTTTCTAGTTGTTTAGTTGTCTAGGTGTCTAGAGGGTTCTTTTAAGTTAACTGCACATCTACCATCCTGCTGCTATAAATGTTCAGTAAAATAAAAATGTGTATTGTTCTACAGTTGAAAATTGCCTTCAACAATTAACCATGAGTCATGTTTACCAAAAAATACAGCACCCTGTTACCTTGATTTCTAACAAGATGAAGATTCTTAATTTACTTAAAGATTTGCCAAAAAAATTGATGTTTAGCAAGTATAATATTTACCTTGTTTAACATCTTACTTCAGGATACTGGCATGCTCACATGTGATAATTAGCAATAATTATAATGTGAAGCTAAGTAGGGTAGGTAGTCAAAACTGTTAAAAACTGACATTTGATTGTGCAAATTCATACTGAGTTCTTGGAGAAAAAGCGTCACTAAAGATCTCTCTCTGTCTCCAAGGCTGTGGTGAATACAAAGCTCAGTTTCCATCAGAATATTTGGTATTATAAAGCGGCTACAACTTGGCAAATGTCGCACTATCCACCCATACAGTGTGGTGTAGTCGAAACAGAAGAGCTGTGCTGCTCTCACTGTTTTAGACTTCAGCTACCAGTGCCAGGACAGCAGTGAATGATTTAGCCAGAGTAGTGATTATAAATGTCATCTGAACCATTCAAGGTCAACTGTGATACAGTTAAGTCTATAATATTTGGACAATGACACAATTTTTGTAATTTTTCCTCTGTACAACACCATAGTGGATTTTAAATCAAACCATCAAGATGTGATTGAAGTGCAGATTTCTTCTTTAATTCAAAGAAGTATTTTTTTTAAAGTACTGTATAAACTATTTAAGAATTGCAGTTTTCAGAAGTAGTCCCTTATTTTCAGAGGCTCAAATGTAATTGGAACAGCAGGGGGCCAGTTTAAGCTGCCCATTCTTCTAATACCCTGGGGAAAAACCATTTTGGACCCAAGTCACAAAATGTCACTTTCATTGGCTGAAAATGAAATGTTGCAAATAATTCGACAACTGTGTAGCTGGGGTATTCACAACCCAACTCAGCTCCAAAGAGAGGGATTTGCGCTCCCAGCAATTTAAAAATCCCCATTTAAAAAAATGTAACTCTGTGAGTAGTTACAGTATGTCTCGTGCTATTTAACCTTATGCAAATCCTCAAAAGTCTTAAATCAAGCGTCAACCTCCAAAGGCTAAAAATCAACCCAAAGCAAATATTGCATTTTCTGCAAAGGCCACTTGAGGGTGGCACAAATCCCCATAGACTTACATGTTAAAATGCCCAATAGTTACAGTGATTACAGCTAATTTTCTCTCTTCATAGAAACTGTACAGAATTGCTTTTATTTGTTTATTTATTACAACTCGCCTGCTTTGATTAGCAAATGTGGCAGCTGTAGCAGACAGCTGTTTTCCGGAACTTGCCTCCATCAATTTGAGTCACTGAACTGGACCTTTCGACAGTGTTAGTGAAATTTGTGATTAACTGTACCAACAGACCGACCAAATGTTCCAGTTCTGGTAAGTGGAATTCATGTATTTTTATTAGTCTCCAACTTAGCACTGATCATCAGGTTTCTTGTCTGTGTAGTGTACAATTTACAGACAAAGCTTGCTAACAATATCTGCTAGCATTAACTGCTAACTAAAACTCCACCTACTCATTCAAACCATGGTCATTTCATGCTCCAAAAAATAAAAAACAGCTTGGCAGTAGCTAAAATACTGATTTTGAAGCTTAAAGATGTCCACTGTCCACTCATTTTTTGGCCAGTTCTGACAACCCTACATCTGTGGCTGTGTTTGGCCAAAACCAACGTACTGGACTGGTAAAAACTTTTGATCATAACTGATCATCATCAAGTTTTCAGAGACAGGGTCCATACACTCAACAGCCAGTTAATTAGATATACCTTTTTAATATCAGGTTCGACCCCTTTTCGTCTTCAGAACTGCCTTAATTTTATGTGGTGTAGATTTAACAAGGTGCAGGAAACATTCCTCTAAGATTTTGGTCCATATTGACATAATCGCGTCACACATGGGAGATTTGCACATCCTTGGTGCAAAACTCCCATTCCACCATAACCCAAAGCTGCTCTATTATAGGGGTCCCCAACCCCAGGTCCGCGGACCATTTGGAACCGGGCCGCAAAGAAAAAATTTCGTGGTCAAAATGTTATTTTTCTTTCTTCTTCCAGATCTTATTTTGAAAAACAACTGTTTCCGCCCTCACCTCACTAACCGCGCTTGACTCTGGAATGTCGTTTCACGCATCAGCGACACAAGTTAACCCTTGAAAATAAAATTCACTGAAGAGCTTTTTCGGGAAGGAACGAGCAAACAATGGGACAGCAGAAGAGTCCGCCAGCAAAAAGAAAGCTGCATTTTAAAGAAAATACAAAGATTCTTACCTAAGTTACAGGTTCATTACAACAGGTAATACACATGCTCCTCACCAGCTGTGACCGACTGGCTAATGAAGCAATGAAACCTACAATACTGCTTCACCACACTGACACAAAACACCCGTACACACATACCTTCTCTATATAAAGTGTAGTCGTTGCATTCAGATTACAGACTATTAACTGACAAAGATTTTTGTTATTGGACACCCCCCGGTCCGCGGAAAAATGTTCATACATGCAACCGGTCCATGGTACAAAAAAGGTTGGGGACAACTACTCTATTAGCCTGAGATCTGGTGACTGTGGAGGTCATTTGAGTACAGTGAACTCATTATTATCATCTTCATGAAACCAGCTTGAGATTATTTGAGCTTTGTGACACGTGTTTTCTGCTGTAAGCAGCCATAAAAAAGACGGGTACACGGTGGTCTTAAAGGGATGGACATGGTCAGCGAGAATGCTCAGGTAGGCGGTGCCACTGAAACACTGCTCAGCTGTTACTAAGGGGCTCAAAGCGGGCCAAGAAAATATCCCCACAACATTACACCATCACCACCAGCCTGAACCACTGATACAAAGTAGGATGGATCCATGCTTTCATGTTGTTTACACCTAATTCTGAACCTATCGTCTGAATATGGCAGCAGAAATGGAGACTCATCAGACCAGGCAATGTTTTTCACAAATTTTTGTCCGCTTTTGGTGAGTCTGTGGGAATTGTAGCCTCGATTTCCTGTTTTTAGCTGACAGGAGAGGCACCCAGTGTGGTCTTCTGCTGCTGTAGCCCACCTGCTTCAAGGTTCAAAGTGTTGTGCAGTCAGAGATTCTCTTTTCATCCTTTGATTGTAATGAGTGGTTATTTGAGTTACTCTTTCCTTCCTATCTCTTCAAAGCAGTCTGGTCATTCTCCTCTGTGATCAACAAGGCATTTTCCCCAAAGAACTGCAGCTTAGCTACTGGATATTTTATCTTTCTCAGACCATTCTCTGCAAACTCTAGAGATGGTTGTGTGGAGAAATCCCCGTAGATCACCAGTTCCTGAAATACTCAGACCAGCCCATCTGGCACCAAGAATCATGCTACATTTAACGTCAAGCATCAGGATGCTTTGCTTGAACTTCAGCAGGTCATCTTGATCATGACTACAAGCCTAAATGCACTGAATTGCTGCCATGTGATTAACTGATTATATATTTGCATTACCAAACAGCTGAACAAGTGTACCTAATAAAGTGCTTGAACGTCAGAAAGTGTTGAGACGGAGACTAAAGGATTATTGAATTTTGTTGGTTCATTGTATATTACCTTCTGAATCCTCTATCAGTATATTTAAAGTTGAATGGGAGGAGAATTGTTAAAAGTTTAAAAGCCACATTTAACTACAAGTATTTGGACCACATACAACAAAGTTTTCTCACCTGCATGCTGACATCTATCCCAGACACTAACTGTTTCAGGTGACTTCATCAATCCTCGCCTTCACTAATCCCTAAACTAACACACACATCTGCCCTGCTTCAGGAGTGTACTGGTACATCACAGAGGAGCAAACAAAACAACCTCCCAGTTAGTCACTCAAGGCTTTGTTCGCTGATTGCCTCTAAATGCCGTACCAAGATCTCTAAGTCAACAGCTGCCATGGACTGAAGTGCCTCATTGCCCAAGCTTTATACATAAACAAATAGCAGCTCCTGAGCTGCTGTTGCTGGAGAGCTAGAAGAATAAAAGTAAGTACAGCTGCCAAATGTGGGCTGCCTTTGAAAAAATAACTCAGCCATTTGGAGGTTTGGGCAAATCGAGCAACAACAGTACATCAGAGCGACTCGCTCAGCTGCTTTTTCTCTGATAGATATCCAGAGAGAGAGAGAAAGAGAAAGAGGAGAGCTCCTTCACTCAGGAGCTACTGTATCTGCAGTGCAGTGAAATCTATTAAGATTAAATCCGTCTCACTCTCTCGGTAACACTCCTTTAGCCATGACTAATTACCAGCCATTTTTGCAGTGCAGATAACACCTTGAGCAATCGATTTCACACAGCTCTTTTAATATCAACTGTTTAGCTGATTGTCCTTGAAGATATTCCACAGTGGAACATTTGGAAGCCTTCCAGTCTCTCGCTTTCCCTCTCTCTCTGGGGGGCTCTAAAAGCTTCTCAAGCGCTCTTGCTCTTTTCTCTTTCCTACCTTCTATCTCTCCAGCTTTCACTTTGATTCTGAGTGTGTATGTGAGGATGGCACAGAGTGTGTATTATGAGGGACATGCCTCATTAATCTGACAAGCAAGTCTTGAAATAACTCGGTCATTTACTCCATATTAATGAGATGATACCCTGAGTCTTTGTAATTTTACTCGAAGAACACACTACTGGTCCAGTGAAACAATTTTTGCTTCATGAAGCTTTAAAAAGGAGCTACACACAGAGATATTTTTCTCATCTTGTTTTTGGAGAATAAAACAGGCAGATTTGGCTTCAAATATTTTTTCTTTTTCTTTTTTTAATTTTAATCCAGATCCCACAAAAATGTGCTCTATCCTCTTTTTTTGAAAGCAGGCAATAAAATTATACATTTTTCACAGTGAAAATAAGACTATAGAGGCAGTAATGCCTTCACAGAACATTCATTATAAAAGGCTTGCTGGCATATCTTGATATATGAATAACAAGACTGCTATTATCACAGTAATGATTCTGCAACCTCAGGGAGATATAATTCCATTCATAACCTCATAATTAGCATTAACGCTAATCCTTCACACCTATAATACAATATTTGGAAAAAGGGTTTGCTACAGAGAACAAAGCAGAGGAAGGAGCTCTGAACTATCGTCTTTTTGTCTGAATTTTGAGGGGTTTTTTTTAAACAAACTTAAACAAAAACACCTTTTCAGGAATCCAACAAATAAGCTCCCTTGTTTCTCAGCCTGCCACTCAACATCTGTGACCCACAATAATGTTTTGATGCCCTTTCTATCTGCAGTAGGCTTCTTCTGACATGCTTGACACTGCATCGGCCACGGCAAGGTGGCCAGTCAAAAACTCATGAAAGTAAACAAGGAACTGCTGTCTGAGCTCCTGTCTCCAAGGGCCTCCTGCAGGCTGGCAGACTTCCTACCAGCTTCACATAACCTGGAAATGCTGGCAGAAGTCTGTGGCTTGGCAGAGAAGGCTGCAGAAAAGAACAGTGACCCAAGATGGAATGGAAATCGTGATTGGCACACACAGAGAAGAAGCAGTGAGATGGGGTGAGTGAAAATATTGCTCCAAAATTATTGTTTAGGATCTGGTGTGTATTTCTGTGTGTGAAATTTTAAAAATGAGTGTGAGGGTAAAGGTTTGTGGGAAGTGTGCCTCTCTTACTTATTCTGATTTATCCACAGATTTTTATTGTTTTTACTTTGCATTTCTGCAAATGCATTTCTTAATAGGAGGTTACATCAAGCATTAACTTTAAAATCATAAACAAGACATTTATGGTTTGCAAAAATCAGCCACTTAAAGTGGAATGCAGATGTGGGTCATTATGTTCAGAAAAGGCTTTTACTTTATCTGCTGTGTGGAGAAACAGCCACTGCAGCTCTGATCACTGTTTATCACATAAGCTGAGTGCTGTTTTGCAGCTTCTGTATCTGAACACAATAACACTACAGCGAGAGGCGTGTAACCACTATAACCATCTCATGTTACTGGACATAAAGGGGAATGGCAGAGGTTGACAGGTTTTTGATTTGGGGAAGAGTGTGAATCAATACCCAGTAAAGGTCAAATAAATATGGTTTTTATAGAGAATAAAGTCAGATCAGTGCACTGCTATTCTGTGGATCCAATTTGTAAGTGTGTGGTGTGTGTGTGTGTTAAATCTGAGAGTAGGAAGAGAAGGTCATGCTAATGTCCAACTGCAGGATGCTCTCAGATGCACTTACAGAACATCTGGGCAGAGGACAGGCCAGGGTGAGATGAGTTTTTGAGAAAACAGTCCAGTTGCATGCAGAACAAGCCTTGGAAACAAGTCACATGGACTCATGAGTTGCTTTTCTGACAGAGTTTTGGGAACATGGCATCTTAAGAGATTAACCATTTTGACAGCAACGGGAGAAATCCAAACCCCATGCCTGTACCCTCCACTAACATGTCAGAGTACATGTCTTTGCTGTATTTCACCTCTGATTTATGCACAGTAATAACAAATTTCTTTGAAAAATTGTTCAAGAACGTGGTGTATCTAAACTCATTATGCAGGCTGATCTAAAACAATTTTGCTCCCAATCAATATAATTTTTTTTGCTATTTATAATGAATTAATGAATTTATACAGCACTTTTCTGTGTTTATCACTCAAAGAACTTTTACACTACAAGCTGCATTCATACAGTGCTTTATTCTATACTCTTGAAGGATTTTTATCCATCTTACACACATTCATACTCTGATGGATGCACTGGGAGATATCTAGGGTTCAGTATCTGACTGGATGAGCTGGAGATCAAACTACTGACCTAAATAAAGGAAACCGTACAGGTATGACAAACACAGATAGAGCCTTTAAAAAACAGTCCTGTATAAAATGTAATGAGGTCATAAATGACCATCTTGGTCACTGTTGTTGCTAAAATACATATAATAATATCTTCCTGAGACCATGTCCTCATATGGGGGCATTATATTTGGCTTTTCTGCACCTGATTCTTAACTCTGTTCAAAATAAACCTGTTGCATCCCAAACAAGAGCTCAGGTCTCAGGTGGTTAAATCATACATCTGATCTTGATAAACAAAATAGTCAAGAGGAAAATATATATTGTGCAATTTGTTGAGAAAAAACCGTCAGAGGAAAAAAGCACTATTTCTTACATTTAATTTGACTAAACATTCAAAACAATATAAAACTGATTAATAGTTAAAAAATAATTATTAAGGGTATTGGACAGCACAGTGGAGAAGTGGTTAGCACTGTCCCTCACAACAAGACGGTCCTGGAATGGAATCCACCCGCTGTCTGGGGCCCTTCTGGGTGGAGCTTTAATGTTCCTATGCCTGCATGGGTTGTCTCTGGGTACTCTGGCTTCCTCCCACATTCCAAACATCGTTAGGTTAATTGGCTGTAGGTGTGACTGTGAGCATGGATGGTTGCCTGTTTCTCTGTGTTAGCCCTGCAATAGACTGGCAGCCTGTCCAGAGTGTACCCTGCCTCTATCCTATGACAATTGGGATAGGCTCCAGCCCCCTGCAACCCTGAATTGGATGGATATTTAAGGGTAATGTTTGTCTCTGAAGTATTTGGGACAGCACATTTTTTGAAAAAATATTTAATATAAAAAAACTTTGCTTAACTTGAGATTTAAAACATTCAGAAACACAATTTGCACACATGAAGATTTACATCGGAATGTCATGATTACTCACATTCACTTCTACACTTCAAACACTTCACTTCTGAAATGTCTCAGATGCTTGTTAATGGTTTGTAAGATTTCCAGGTTCTTCTTTGATATAAATGACACTACTAAAATAAGCAGCTAGAGTAATTGTGAAAGTCTCACTTTTGCAAAGACAAGCGCGTCTTTGTTCTTTGCTGCTCCGTAAAGAAAAAACTCCTATACATCCTGTGAGTTACAAACTGATAAGAAATAGATCCACTGCAGTACGACTTATTAGTATCTGAAGCTTTATCCTGACAGTATCTGGTGCCTCATTCACCACCGACTTTAAAACAGTTTGTTTGGAATCGCAGTGAGAAAATAGCCACTGATTATTCAAAGGGCAGCTGTATATATCTGAGAAATTATGAGATGCACAAGTAAAGGACAGAAATATGGAAAATGGACATAGAAGTCTTGGTTACCAGGACATATGCCAGTTTTATTAATGGATGAAGGGCATTTCTCCATCTCGTCCATCCCTGTCTGCCTTTCTCTGATTTCCTTCATCATATCCTATCTCTTCCACATCTCCCCATTCCTCCCTATCTCCCCCTCTCATCTAAATCAGATCAAAGCAGCTGTCCTCAGTAGAAGGTTGAAAGACAGAAGTAAAAGGAAAAAAATGAATTTTTCATCGAAATCACTACATTAAAATTCTGCTCCACTTGAAACTTTGCCATAAGAGAAGCTCTATAACGACTATATCTGGGTGTCATGTCAAGACAGATTCTGACTCAGGCCACCAAAGGACATTCCCTGACCTGAAATCCATTAGCAACAAATATATTCATACATTCACATCTGTGAAGGCCCACTGGTGATTGTGTTCGATTTAAGTGAATAGATTTCCATACCGTCAATACAGCACTCATCAATGGTCGGGCTCAACAACCCAGCACAAAACCTAAATCTGTAAACACTCGGGATTTGTCAAATGTAGGCCATCAAACAACAAGGCGTCTCTGGGGTTATTGAGCCTGATAATTGCCATCTCTATATGAATTAATTCTTCTGCATTATCTTCACATTAAAGCTGATTGGGGAAGGTTTTTTATCCCTTAGACATTACAGAAAAAGCTAATCTGATAATTATATTATTAAATTAATAAGATTAATAAGAAGTATTCGTCTGCTTTTTAGCCATTTACCCCATTTCATCTACGATTAAAAACATGACCACCACAGCTCTCCAAACACATAAAGAACATTGCTTTTTGATGAGGGGTTTTGAAATAATGAGGGAAAGAAATGACTTAGATTAACTACACACACACGAGGAGAGAAATGGGGAATATAGCAAGTGAAGCAAAAACGTGCCTTCACTCAGGATTCCTCTGCTAATCCGCCCTGTCGCTGGCGACTCAAATCGCAGCTTTGACTCCAACAGATCTGGCTGGGAATTACAAGTGTAAGTGTCTGTGAGTGAGGAGAAGGGATTAGGGAGAGGAGAGGAGAGGAGAGGAGAGGAGAGGAGAAGACAGAAGAGGAGAGGAGAGCACAGGAGAAAAGGACATGAGAGACCTTTTGTACAGTCATATGAATAGATTTTTCATGACATATGTCTGCTTCTATACCATCAGTAGTTACACTTAAAGCAACTATAAACTTCCAAGCACTCAATACCCACCTCTTTACTTTATCACACCTGACGTTAGAGTTAAATGATATCAGAAAATCTTCCAACTGCCAATAACTGACTGAGGTATGCATACTCTTACGCTTCCAAAAAACAATTTAAAAAAATAAATCACTTTTGGGGGTGGTTTTGGTTTTCAACCAGTGCTGGGAGATATAATTTCCAGCTTTAGATAAATTTACAACACTATACCAACAGTGGTAGTTTACATGCATTATATTTTGGCCACTAGGAGAATTAAACAGTGTATTAGCTGTACTACCTGTTCACTCACTATTCTAGTCATACGGCGTAAAAATTTATATAAAACTAACATTAATAGTCCACAGCTAACTCATTTCCACCAGTCAAATGTCATGGTTCAAGTACTGTACAAAAGTCTTGCGCCACTCCTCATTTCTTTATATTTTTCTCAGAAAATGGGAAATAGGTGTAATACCTTACTGAAATGTACAAATATGAATGGAAATACAGCACATAAGGCAAAAACGGGGTTTGAACAATTCTAACAAGTTGAAAATCAATATTTAGTATGACTGCCTTTACTCTTCAACACAGCCTCAACTTAATTAGGCAAGCTTTCCTGTAATTTCTTTACGCAGTCTTCAGGAATAGTTCTCAAAGCTTCTTGAAGAAATTTCCAAAGCTCATCTTTGGATGTTGGCTGTCTTTTGTTCCATTCTCTGTCAAGATGATCCCACACTGCTTCAGCAATGTTGAGGGCCCAGCTCTGGAGAAGTCAGTCCACCGCTGATAGTGTTCTATTATGTGTTTTTCTACCCAGGTAGATTTTACTGCATAGGCAGTGTGTTTAGGATCATTGTCATGATGAAAAATGAAGCCACTGCCAATCAGACACTTTGCAGGTTGTATTGCATGGCGGATTAAAATCTGACAGTACTTTTCTGCATTTACAATCTCATCAATTTTGACAAAATCCCCAACACCACTGGCTGAAGTGCAGCCCCAAACCATGAAAGAAAATCCAGTGTTTTACATGGCTGTAGACACACACTGTTGTAACTCTTTCCTGACCTCTTCTGTACATACTGATGACGGGTTGAACCAAAAATTTTAAAACTGGATTTATCATTCCATAAGACGTACTGCCACTGACTTTCAGTCCAGGTGCAGTAAAGTGTTATTTGGCATACTTCAGCTACCTGAAAGCCACCCTTACACTGAGACCATTTCTGATGAGGTGTCAGTGAACAGTAGATGGAACAACTGAAGGGCCAGAGGTATCTATCAAGTCATTTTTCTAATTTCTATTTTCCTATATCTCAAGGACATGACTTTTGGACACTGCTCATCTGCTGTAGAGTGTTCTTAAGGCCTGTCAATTCTTCTTTTGCTCTCCACTTGTCCAGTTTCCTCAAAAATTTTAAGGACACACTGCACATCATGCTATGCCAAGTTTTTGGCTCTTTGGAAATCACCTTGTTGATGCAAATTACTATTTTATGCCTGTATGTTTGGCATTTTTGTAGATTCAACTAAAGAAATGGAAACAACTTATGTGTTTGTTTTTTTTGTAACAGGCTGCAAGTAACAAAGTGCCTAAAGATACAATTTAAAATTGGTTCTTCACTAAGTTGTCTATTATGTGTAGACAAACCACTGGTTCATCCCTTGTGTTAGCTGCCTTTTTTATGCTTGAATGATTCATAGGTCAGTGTTAAGTGGCTCAACAATCAAACAAAAAAACATCCCTGCAAAAATGGTTAAGTACAAGGACTAGACTTAAAATGTGGGGAAAAAAGCAGCTAATATCCAAAGAAAAACTTTGAAAGATCTTCAGAAAGCCCAGAGAACTACTGTTCAAGACCACTTTAAAAATTACAAGAAAGTCTGGCTCCTTGGAAGCAAAATATAATGAAAAGAGGGCTGGAACAAAACACACAGCAAGAAGATCCTGGAATTTTGAAATTTTGATAAACTTGACAGCTTGGGCCTTCAGGGCCAATTACTTTCATTTACACCAAATTAAAGTGTCTGTTCAGGAGTATTATGACTGCACAGTCTGTAGTAACCATGGCCATATAAAGCATGAAATTATGTGAATGCATCAGCATGTGATAGCACTGGCCATATTATGGATGTTAGCATAATGGTAATAGGAAGGCAATAACCACATCTTCCAAATGCTGGAGTCCCAATAAAACAACTTTCTCCAAGATCATGACCAATAAGATCATGATCATCACCATCTAACAGGATACAAGGGATACGCGTGGGTGGCAAAGCCATATTTCAAGATAACATAGGCCTATTAGCAGTAGATCTACCATTTAAATAAACAGAACTATTGAAAACCTGTGGACAACAGGAATAGCAAATGCAGGAATAGCAAGAGTGGAATGCTGTGAATTGACCTTCAAATTTTCCACTCATAAAAGCAGCGAATTATGCTGATCATGTTGGCAAACCAGGTTAGTGCCCTATTATTGCCCAGCCTACACCATGCCCCTAATTCTTAGCCAGCCCTAATCTACCTTAAAACATAATTATGCCATAAACAGACCTACTTACAGCATTTATCTATAGATGGTAAAGGGAACACGCAAAAACTTTAATGAACATTATAATTCAGACTAATACTCTTAGGAGTAGTGATTCTTGTGAATCACTACTGTGACAGGCAGATGGACGACTGATGTCTCACCATGGCACGAGTTCATCAGTACTTTAGCCATATGAACTAAAAATCATAGAAAAAAACACCTCCAAAAAAATCCAGCTAGCAATGGACTCGGCTAATCGTACAATCCCACCTCACATTAAGATGAACAAAAAAACAGCTTTTGTTTTTTTCACCTAAATTGCCGAGGCTAAAGCAAAACCCCTGGCTGTCCTCACACAGTGATATTGACTGCATGTCTAGGAGTTACATTTTTTAAATGTTATTGTTAATAAAAAAAAGTGACAGGAAATATGGAGAGGAGCCTCAGCTATGTGTAGATGTGCTTTTTTTTCCTGAATCCAGTGAACCCCTAAACTATGTAGAAATGACTCATGTCCTGATGGAATCATAACTCTCTTTCAGGAAGAAGAATTAGGACAAAGCAAACTCATGGGGCAAACATTTTTAGCATCGAAAGTGTCTGCAGTAAAAGCTTTCAGGCTCTGTTCTTAATAAAGTGCTGTAATTCTGTCCATAAAGGCGTTACGCTGATCAGCATAAAATCTTCCTTGGACCTTCTGTTGAGTATTACTCAACCTAACGTTCACATATTTATCACAAATTGCTTAGGTAATAAATAATTTAAATTGTTGCACAGTACATACACGTCAGTGACATTGACCTGCAATGATCTGCAAATCAGATTATAAGTAGTGTTATCAAAGTGGTGCAGCACCACAGACACATAGAAGAACCAATGGTGATACATGGCAAACTGGCAGTAACGTGACTGAAAACGTGAGTATCAACGGTATGGATTTTCTCTTTAATTATATCATTAATCACCATGTAACATGATTTAAGATACAAAAACACACATCTACCACATCTGAGGGCATTTATTATTATTTTTATTTCCTTTACACTATTTGATTGCTGATTGCATTAGACGTTCATACAAGTAAGTCTAGACATCTATTTTTGCAATGATTATTTAATAGAGGCAGCAGAAAATTATTCAAGGACTACTTGAAAAATGATAGCTGTATCAAAAACTTTTTTTTTTTAAATTGACCTTTCCTCACTTTCTTTTCACATCTTGGTCAATATTCCTATTACATCCTGGCAAACACTTACCTTTCTTTTATCTACTCTCATGTGTAATGTTTCTAAAAAAGGTTGACAGTTCCTTATTATGAAATAGCTGTATTTGTTTTTAATTCATTAGATAGTAACTTACTTTCTATTACAGCTACTAAACCACAAGCTCATTATATTTCATTCAGGACTACTTTAGGTCAAAAGAAGAGTGTTTTTCCCTCTGCACTGGCACTCACTGCCACTTGATTTGGTACACCTCGCTAGTACCAGGTTAGACTTCCTTGTGTCTTTGCTAGAAGCAAACCTCAGAGATTTTGGTCCATAATAACATGATAACATCCTCCAGTTACTGCAGATTTGTTGGCTGCACTATGATGTGAATCTCCCATTCCATCACATCCCAAAGGTGTGCTATTGGGTTAAAATCTGGTGACTATGGAGGTCATCTGAGTACAATGAACTCATTGTCATGTTTAAAAAACCAGTTTGAGATCATTTGAGCTTTGTGACATGGTGCATTACCCTGCTGGAAACAGCCACCTGAAGGTCAGGATACTGTGTTTATAAAGTGATGGAAGTGGTCAGGAAGAATGCTCAGATAAGCTGTACTTAAACTATGCTCAATTTAAACTAAGGAGCCCTAAGTGTGCCAAGAAGATATACTCCACCACTAGCCTGAACCATTGATACAAGGCAGAATGGATTCATGCTTTTGTGTCATTTTTTGCCAGATTCTGACCCTACCACCTGAATGTCAAAGCAGAAATCCAGACTCAGACCAGCAATGTTTTTCAATGTTTTTCATCAATTTTCAATATTTTCTCTTTACCCAGACCATTCTCTGTAAACACTAGAGATGGTTGTATAGGAAAATCCCAGTATATCACCTTTCTTCTCCATTCTTCACCACACTTGGTTTGAACTTCAGAGGGTCATCTTGACCAAGTCTGCATACCTAAATGTACTGGGTTGCTGCCATATGATTGGCCTATTAGAATTTGCAGTAATGAGCACTTGAACAGGTGTACCTTATTAAGTGTTGGGTAAGTGAGCGTATATATTCGCTGGTATGACTCAGTTCTGACACCACCCACCCCTTACATGGGCCCAAATCAAGGAGAACAGCAGGTGAGGTGGAGGTGGGTAAGCTTGCAGAGGCAGCAGTAACTGTAAGCAGGTTAAAGCAACTTAAAAAGCATGCCCTATATGAGCTTTGCCAGGGGATGTGCAGAAGGCTATCAGCTGAGCCATCAGCTGTTTTAAACTGGTCCTGAGATCAGCTGTTATCAGCTTAAGTTTCAGATCTGCTGGGTCAGCTTGACTCCGTGGCTCAAATTTTTTGTTTTTAGGTCACCGCACAAAATCATTCACATTTTATCATTTTTTTTTTTTTAAATGTTCCGCTTTTTTATGTGCATGTATTTTTTTTCTAAGAAAAGATTCAAGATTCAAAAGCACAGTCTTTTACGTTGTCTTCCCAAAAAAAATATCAACTATTGCATCTGTATATTATCACAGGCATAGAGCATCTGTGCCTCTTACCAAGAGACTGTCCAGATGACTACCCTGGAGAGACAGAGTATTCATGACGCAACCTTGATGGTATTTGCCAACATAAACAAGAGGACATCACAACTGTATCTCTTATTGCCAAATTGGAAATGTTAGCTGTGGGAATTTTTACACAAAATAATAAAATAATATCACCAGAAAACACCACTAGCTATAGGCTTAATGTATGTAAAGTATATGCTCTTGATTAGCTTTAATCTCACAAATTTTGGTACACGCAGAGTGTAAATACATGGACCAGACAGAACAGGAAACTCATTGATTTTTGCTGTCCAAATTAGACATCACAGCTCTTGTTTCACAGTGATGACCTTTGCTTTACAAAGTCTGCTGCAGTAAATTCCCCAAAGCTAATTAATGTATAGGATTTTAAATTAACAATTTAACATGAATGCTCCCAGATTGCACTTGATGGATGCAAGTCCATATATATTAAAAATGTTCCACCAAAGTAAAATGTCACTTGTAGATAAAAGAAAAACAAACTGCCACTCTATGGAAACTTGCAAAAAGCATAAATGAGCTGGGGGTAAGTAAGCCGCTTACTGCTCTCTGCCCTGCCTAGGGAACCCTGTGATGCTAAATGGGCCCTAGTTTACCATCTGACAGTATACCCATGGGGAGCAAGGCCAGGCAGCCTTAATTTGCCTGACATCAGTTAAAACAGCCTTAATTGACTTTATAAACTTTATGGCTTTTCCTCAACGGGAAGGCTTAAGTGCCAGTGTGTTCTGTGTTTGGCATGGGCAGTCTCAGGGGAATAAAGGCCTTTAAAGGGATTCTAAAAGCAGATAAAAGCCTTCTCTTCCAGTGGTGGCAGAAATACAATAGCCATGTTGTCATCCTTGCATACACCTACCAACAGGGTTCTTTCAATACATCCTCAGCATTGAGGTGGAAAGCCTGCAGTGTCAGCCGACTGATGCAGAATGGTTCCAATCGATTTAGTATCTGAGGCTAGTTGCCTCCTCACTCTCTCCTAAGCATTTGAGTCTCTGCCAGGTAGCCCCATCGATTGGGCTTTCCTCTGTGATTTGGTTCCCAGTGATAATGAATGAGGGGCAAGGAGGTTGAAGTGTTGTTGCTTTAAAACCAGTGATGGAAAACCATGCAAGCAACGTAAGCTTTCACAAAATTTCACACCATGGCATAATGTAAAAAATAAAAATACGCTGACTTAGTGAGGGCTAAGTGTCATGTTAAACTAAGAAAATATCTATTTCACTGAATGACTCATTTCATTTTTTGGCAGACGTATGCATGTGCAGAACTCTTGTGAATGAGGACATGTGACCTCATAATCTTGTAAATGTTATCAGTTCTTCTACCCATCACAGGTATTAACCACACAAGAGCCAGCAAACAAGTTAGCTCCTGAGGGATGCACGGACCTCCAAAAAATTATCACTTCTTCTAACCATCATGGTGATCAACCATGCAAGTGCTGGCAAGGATCCAGTAGCCCAGTCAGCTCCTATGGTGGTAATGGGATTATTATTGACCACCCCCTGTGACCTTGACCTCATGATCTCTAAAATCTTCTCAATTCTTCTACCCATCCTAGTGATTAACCAACCATACAAGTACTGGCAAGGATCCAGTAGTCCAGTCAGTTCCTATAATGGCAACAATATTTTCATTGATGACCCCATGAGACCTTGACTTTTGACCCCGCAACCTCAAAAACCATTATTAGTTCTTCGACCCATTACTATAATCAAGTATGCAAAATTTGGTAAATACCCAGCAAACAATTCAGCTTCTGTAGTGGTAACAAGATTTGTAATGGATGGACAACCCAAAAACATGATGCCTCTGTGGCGGAGAGATAATGAATGAATGAGTTAAACTGTATTCAGGGCAGCATAGTGGTACAGTTGATAGCACTGTCACTTCCCAGCAAGGAGGTCCTTGGTTCAAAACCACCTGCCAGAGGGGGCCTTTCTTTATGGAGTTTGCATGATCTCCCTGTGCCTGTGTGGACTGTCTCCAGGTAATTCGGCGTCCTCCCACAGTCTAAAAACATGCATGATAGGTTACTCAGTAATTCTAAAATTGGCCATAGGTGTGAATGTCTGTCTCTCTGTGCTAGACGTGCAACAGACAAAGAGGCGGACTGTTCAGGGTGCACTCTGCCTCTCACCCTATGACAGCTGGGATAGGCTCCAGCACCCCTTTGACCCTGAATTTGACAAGTGGTTGAAAAACCCGATGGATGGATAAATTATATTCAAGTTTATTTATTCAATGGTCAATCACAGCACAACCACACTAGTAAAGGGAGAGAGCTGGCTGATAATTTTAGAGAAGGAAGGTATATATATTGTGTGTGCAAGAGACCAGGTGGAAGGGAAGCAAGGCCAGGAGCATTGGAGGTGGATTCAAACTGTTCTACTATGGTGTAGATGGGGAGAGAAATGGAGTAGGGGTAATCTTGAAGTAAGAGTATGTGACGAGTGTTTTGGAGATGAAGAGAGTGTCAGACAGAGTTATGACTTTGAAGCTGGAAACTGAAGTGGTGTTGATAAATATTGTTAGTGCATATGCCCCACAAGTTGGATGTCAGTTAGAAAAGAAAGAGGAATTGTGGAGTAAGCTGGAAAAAGTGGTAGAGAGTATTCCCAGGGGAGAGAATGGTGATTGAAGCACACTTCAATAGGCATGTTGGTCAAGGGACAAGAGGGGATGTTAAAGAGAGGAATGTGGAGGGACAGATGGTAGTGGATTGTGCATATAGGATGGAAAGGGCTGTGGTGAACACATATTTCAAAAAGAGGGACAAACATAGTGTGACCTATAAGACTGGAGGAAAGTGCACAAAGGTGGACTATATCTTATAGGATAGGATAGGATAGGATAGATAAGAGACATATAGAATAGAATGGAAGTTTTTATCGTCACTGTCCAGTGCAAACAATGAAATAATGAGATGCAAACAATGAAATGTTTTTTTTCTCCTTTCTTTCTTTCTTTCTTTCTTTTAGAATAAAAAGGAAAGAATATAGGATAGGCTAGATAGGAGACTGCAAGGTGATGTCAGGGGAGAATGTAGCTACAGTAGGCAGCATTGGATGGTGGTCTGTAGGATGACTTTGGAAAGCAAGAAGAGGAAGCCAGTGAAGGTAGAGCCAAGTTGAAAAATGAAGAATGTTCTGCAGAATACAGGGAAGAGTTGATACAGGCTCTGGGTGGTAGTGACAAGTTACCAGATGACTGGGAAAATGCAGCTGAGGTGGTGAGGGAAATGGCCACGATGGTATTTGGTGTCTGCTTGGGAGAGAGGAAAGAGGACAAGGAGACTTGGTGGTGGAATGAGGAAGCACAGGAAAGTATTCAAAGGAAGAAGCTGGCAAAGAAAAAGTGGAATAGTCAGGGAGATGAAGAAAGTAGACAGGAATACTGGGAGGCTAAGCACACAGCAAAGAGAGAAGTGGCAAAGGCAAAGGAAAAGGCTTATAGTGAGTTGTATGAGAGACTGGACACCAAGGAAGGAGAGAAGGACTTGAGTAGCGAGACAGAGAGACAGAGCTGGAAAGGATG
>VUQH01019905.1:1730-27406 GCA_015106775.1 Etroplus canarensis | reverse complement strand
TCCTCTGGACAGAGGAAGGAAGACAAGGAGACTTGGTGGTGGAATGAGGAAGTACAGGAAAGTATTCAAAGGAAGAGGCTGACAAAGAAAAAGTGGGATAGTGAGGGAGATAAAGGCAGGAATACTGGGAGGCTAAGTGCGTAGCAAAGAGAGAAGTGGCAAAGGCAAAGGAAAAGGATTACAGTGAGTTGTATGAGAGGCTGGACACCAAGGAGGGAGAGAAGGACTCGAGTGGCGAGACAGAGAGACAGAGCTGGAAAGGATGTGCAGCAGATTAGGACGATTAAGGACAGGGAGGGAAATGTTTTAACGAGTGAAGAGAGTGTGGTGAGAAGATGGAAGGATTACTCTGACGAGCTGACAAACGAGATAAATGAGAGTGAGATAAGGACAGTTGGAGGAAAGATGACAAATCAGGAAGTGCAGAGTATTAGCGAGGAGGAAGTGAGGGCAGCAAGGAAGAGGATGAAAAGTGGAAAGGCAGTTGGTCCAGATGACATACCTGTGGAGGTATGGAGATGTCTAGGAGAGAAGGCAGTGGACTTCTTAACCAGATTGTTTAAAATGATCTTGAAGAATAACAGAATGCCTGAGGAATGGAGAAGAAGTGCACTGGTACCAATCTTCAAGAATAAGGGTGATGTGCAGAGCTGTAGCAACTACAGAGAGATCAAGTTGATGAGCCATACCATGAAGATACGGGAAAGTGTTCTTGAAGCTTGGTTAAGAAGAGAGGTGACCATCAGCAAGCAGCAGTATAGCTTCATGTTGACGAAGAGTACTACAGATGCAATGTTTGCTTTGAGAGTGTTGATGGAGAAGTATAGAGAAGGTCAGAAGGAGTTGCACTATGTCTTTGTGGATCTTGAGAAAGGAACTGTGGCACTGTATGAGGAAGTCAGGAGTGGTAGAGAAGTATATGAAGGTGGTGTAGGACATGAATGAGGACAGTGAGACAGTGGTGAGGTGTGCAGTAGAAGTGACAGATGGGTTCAAGGTGTGGATGGGATTACATCAAGGATCAGCTCTCAGCCCATTTATTTATTTTCCAGTGGTGATAGACAGGTTGACAGATAACATCAGGCAGTAGTGTCCGTGGACTATGATGTTTGCAGACAACACTGTGACATGTAGTGAGAGTAGGGAGGAGGTTGTAGAGAATCTTGAGAGGTGGAGGCATGCACAGGAGAGAAGCGAGATGAAAGTCAGTAGAAGCAAGACAAAATACATGTGCATAAATGAGAACGGAGGCAGGTGAAATGATGCAAGGGGTAGAGGTAGTGAAGGTGGATGAGTTCAAATACCTCAAATCAACCATTCAAAGCGACGGACAGAGCACAAGAGAGGTGAAGAAGAGAATGCAGGTGGGATGGAGTCAGTCTGATTTGTGACAAAATGATAGCAGAAGAGTGAAAGGGAAGGTTTACAAGACAGTAGTGAGGCCTGCCATGATGTATAGCTTAGAGACAGTGGCAGAATTAAAGTTGTTGACATTTTCACTGGGAGTGACCAGGATGGGCAGGATCAGAAATGAATACATCAGAGGGACAGCTCAGGTTGAGGAGCTTGGAGACAAAGTCAGAAAGGCAAGGCTGAGATGGTTTAGACATGTTCAGAGGAGGAGTGCTGGGCATTTCTTCTCCTCCCGCCTCTTTTCACTCCCCATGCATTTATTTGTGACTGCTGCATGCCATCAATTTTGTCTTCTCTCTCCCATAGTCTGTGTCACGCTTTACTCTCTTTTCTGTCTTCTCTTTCCCCTCACCCCCAACCAGTCGAGGCAGATAGCTGTACCTCCCTGAGCCCATTTCTGTCAGACTTCTCTTCCTGTTAAAAGGGAGTCCTTCCTTCCCACAGTTCCCAAATGCTTGTTCATAGGGGATCGTCTGATTGCTGTGGTTTTCACTTTAATACTGTAGGCTCTTTACCTTAAAGTGTGAAGTGCCTTGAGTCGACTGTTATTGTGAATTGGCGCTATATAAATAAAACTGAACTGAACTGAATTGGACAGTGGATATACTGGACAAAAGATGCTGAAGATGGAACTGCCAGGCAGGAGGAGAAGAGGAAGACCACAGAGAAGGTTCATAGATGTAGTGCAAGAGGACATGCAGACTATTGGTGAGAGAGAAGAGGATGCAAGGCATAGGGTGAGATGAAGGCAGTGGCTACCACTAACAGAAGCAGCAGAAAGAAGCACAGCATCACAGAATCACAGCATAACCACAGAGACACACAAGGACGAATACATTACATTCTGTGTTCCACTTAGTCTGCACAGGGTGTTTGAACTTCAGGTTGTCATCTTTACCATGTCTACATGCATAAACGTACCAAGCTGCTGTCACGTGATTGACTGACTAGACATTTGCATTAACAAACAGTTAATGACACATACCTAAAGAACTGACCAGGGAGTGTATATCCCAATATTTTGAGAGTTGCTCATTTTAATTTGTAAGTTGTCATAAAAAGAGACAAAAACAATGAAAAAAAAATCATTAAGAGCCACTCATTCTACACTTCCACATTCATATCTCCCACTATAAATAACAGTAACCAAATTAACTTATTTGTTGCAGCTGATCAATGATTTTAGGTGGCAGATATGTCAGTCAGGCTCTGCTTATTTAAACTGTGAATCAGCTGAAGCTTCTTGCTCTCTCTGTTTAATTAGAGGTTGTTCCTTTTTATATGTGGTCCTTTATCAGATTCAAAGAGAACTCAGTAACTTATAATTCTAAGCCAGAGGAGGCAAGATCAAATGTAAACAATGGACGGAATAAGCATGGTAGACAGCATTGATGGAGCTAGTCTGTGAAAAGAAAGTCAGCTTTTACATACACACAGACATGTGTAGCATCCATAGTTACTTCTGTAAACATAGCGTGCTGCATGTGATTTCACGTCTTCTTCTGCATTTGTGCCTCACCACAGGGCAGTAGACTGCTCACACTAGAGTCTGATGGTGGTCGCCTTTAAATTATAATGTGAAAGACCACGCAAAAAATCCTAAGCAAAAATTCAAAACTGAGCATTAAACCCTACAGTGAGAACGCAGTCTTAGACACCATCTAAAGAGGCAAGTAGAGCTGAGTGAGGATGTAGCTGTGAAGAGCTGATACTTGAAGGTTTGCTTGGAGTGTTGACTTGGAGCGGATGATGCGAGTGTGATATTTATCTATATGTGTTTGCATGTACTTCTCAAGCATATAAATTGCTCATGTTATATGCACTTAGTGAGCTTGTGTGAACATGCCTGCTTGTGAGAACGGAGAGCTTGAAACCAGTATTTGAAGAGTGATACCCCGCCGTCTCAATCTCAGAGTAGACAGGACGAGTTTCTTTCATCTCCCTCAGATGTCTGTCAGGAGCTTATATCATCTGAGGCCAAGCTGAACACCTCTCACACTCTAAGTAAACATGATACTTCAAGGGGTTTTAATAGGCAGTAAAGGGCTATAAGATTGAAAAAACTTTGCTTTAAATGTTCTTCAGGTGCCAACAACAGTTCTTCAGATGTCGAAAGCATCTTGTGACTCAGTGATGTGTTAAATTGGTACAATCACTCACAAACACTTAAAATCAGCTCTCCTGTGGCACGTCTCCAGCAAAGTAATATTGGTTCTAATTAACTCCATCGTTTTAAGAGTGAAGGCAGCAGTAGGGGGGGATGAGAAAAAAAAAGATAGGTAGGCAGATTTCTACAAAGATAAAAGAGTGGTAATTCCAATTTAAAGCCTCCAATCCACTCACAGGAGGTGCTGTTTAGTGAGTGCAAAGAGTTTTTTTTAAAAAGTACAAGTCTGTTACTTGTGCTTCACCCTCGTGAAAACTCTAATAGACTCCTCATATACACACAAAGCAGTTTCTGAAGTTCAAAGGTAAACATTTCTACCAGCACCTGAGCAAGCAGCTTTCCCTTTACTAAATAAAAAGTAGAATGGAAAGTGATGACAGGGTTTGAAGCAAAACAAAACATAGCAGGCTTTCAGGTGATGTAACATGCCCTTTGGCAGTCACAGCACAGATCCTCAATCAGCTCCTGACAACAAACCCTGACTACAGCTAAATCTGGAAACAAATGCACCTTATCAGACCATTCACATCCCTTACACAGCACACCAGTGAGATTGCTGCTGTTTGTTGTGTAGTCCTTGATTTCATGTTTCTGATATTAGCTCCCATATTTTGCTGAGTGCTGAAAGCTAAATTGTAAACCCATATGTTCTGAACTTAGCACTTACACTGCTGCCTATAACCTGTCATACAGTAGACTGCAAAACAATCTACTACAAACAACTGCCCAGCTCAGCCAATCCTGTGGCACATTTCTTAAAGAAGAAATCTTGACAAATTTAATCCAGTATATCAACTGTTCTAATGATCTGAGCAAAAATCATTTGGCCTAATTTTATGCATTGAAGAACTGACAGTGTTTTCTATATTTGCATGGATCATAGGTTGTGAACCTGCAGAGAGATGGATAGGTGTATGGATGGCTGGATGGATGATGAACTCCACATTTATTTAGTGTTTTTCTTTTTACTTTTTCCCAAATTAACAGCATTTAGGCTGCTCTTTCTTGTAATATTAAAGTAGACTCCTTTCAGTTTGAATCATCTGGACAAACACAGGTACGTAGAACTCAAAGTGGTCTGCATATCTTTATGGCCACTCTGTTTCAAAGTAGGCCTATACATGCTGAGATACTTTTTCCTTTGCTTCTCAGTTGTTCTGTTTCACTGGCAATAAAAACAGAGCATCATCCCACTCACAATCCATCATAGAGTTTGATTTAGGTACTCTATCCCACAATCACACCCCATCTGCATTTACTATATCAAATCTACCAGTCTTACTTAAGGTACTTTGGGCTTTTCCCTTTTTCCCCAAGGGGTCGCCCCAGTGGATGATTCTGCATATGTGATTTGGCACCGTTTTTAGGTTGGATGTCCTTCTGATGCAACCCTCATATTTATCCAGGCTTGGGAGCGGCACTACCCCTACTACCTTGTTAAAGCCACCATGTTTCAAACCTTATATTCCACAGAGAATCCACTATCATGAAATGTGAAAGATAGACTTGATATAGAATGAATTTTTATGAGTCTAGTAGCCAGCTTGAATAATCTGACCTAATCTCACATGAATCTGAACATTAGTCAAAAGCATATATGGCATTAAACAGAGGTAATCTTTATTCAAGAATCTATTTTTAAATTTGCCCTGTCCTGTAAAATCAGTGTAAGTTCTAATTTTATTTTTTCATGTGAATGAGAAACTGAGGGGGAGCTTATTTCCCCTGGCAATCAGGATGCCAATCTCCATCCTCAAACATCTGTATATCCACAACCTCTCTAATACTTTGCCTTTAGTGACTGCTATAAACTCCCCTGCATACAATGTATTTGCAATTCTGACATACATAGTTTTCTTTTGCATATATATTTATAGCCTTTATTGGTGCACTAGAAAAACCACACCACTACACAAATTACTTGTATGACAAATGCACCTTCAGTCCTTTCAGAGATGTACATTTTGAATATAAAAAGTGTCAACAAACAGATATATTGAGAGAGGGGCTTAGTTTTTCTTACCTTGTAAATATGGCTTTTCCCCACACTTTCTGTAGTACCCTAGCCCTTGACTCCAACTAAACTAAATTAAAAACATCTGTCTTTACTGAAATCTTTGGTCTTTTGCATGAACGAACCTCTGATGTGAATCCTAAATGTTTCTGTTCTCTTGAAAGCAGTTTCAAAAGCATCAGATAAATATAAAAGCCTTAATATGCCTTTTACTTATGTTGCTCAAGTGACCTGTGCATACCACAACAGGCAAATTATGTGCACAATACAAGCTGAACAAAAAGGCTTTCCGACTCTCATGGCTTTCTTCTGAGTAAACAATAGTCCTAAACACAGGAGCACAGTCAAACAATAGCTCTGCTCCTCTAATTGCTTACATAGCCCTTAACCAGTGTAACACAAAGCAGAAATAATTGGGGTTGCACTTGACACTAAATGCAACAAAATGCTCTGAAAACACGTATTCTCCCAAAAAACTGCTCTGATACCTCCCCCACAAGAGCTTTGCAGCCACACTGCCCCTCTGACCCCAGCAAAACAATTAAAGAGCCCTTGGCATACAAAGAGCCACTAATGGGCCACATATGAGGCTGCTAATAAGACAGAGGTACGGACACCCACTGTGCACAGCCTACTAATTCTGGACCCTGAACATAGCTGGGGAGGATGGAAATAGAGGGACGGAGGGATAGAGGGATTGAAAAGAGACAGAAAGGTATGAGGAAGAAGGGGGAGAAATTGGAACACACCAGGGGGTAATGTCTGTGTGAGTGAAAAGGTGGGCAAACACAGAAATGAAACAGAAAAAAAAACAGACAAGTAATCAAAGCAAAGTAGAAGAAATGGAATAACAGCAAAGCAGCATCTCTCTCTCTACTGGTCTTATTGCAGTTAGGAGTTTGTGTTTGTTTATCATCAGGCCTCGGCAGACTATGCGCCTGCTCTTAGATAAAACTAAGCGCCAGTAACACTAGAATTCATTATATACACCGAGCCAGCAGCAGGTCTAAAGAGGAGAGAAGAGCAAAGCCAGACAGTGGATGGCTGTTCTATTTGAAATTACAAACATCCCCTTGCTTTTAATTTCTCCTTTTCTCATTTGAATAAAGAGGACAGACACGGTAATTAACGGGGTATTAAAAAAGCAAAGCAGTGTGCAATGAGGGAGGGAGAAGAGGAAGAAGAGGAGGAGGTTGAGGGGACATGGGAGACAGAAGCAGCAGCAGAAGCAGAGTAGGAGAGATAGTAACTAAAAGAGGGAAGAGGAAGAGAGAAGCTGTGGAGAATTAATAACAGGCCAGATCTCTCCAAGGCCTCCTTAATGGGCTGTGACAGGAATTTATTCACACTTAGGCTGGTATTAAATCAAACGTGAGGCGAGTGGCAGTGGCAGGCTGCAGCAGAGGAGTGGGGCAAGGAGGGGCGGGTGGGGCAGAGAAAGCGTCGGGGTTCTGCCATGTCACAAGGGTCTGGCATTACAGCCCTTCTCCAACGTGGAGGGTCATCTCCAAGGCCCTTGGGATAGATAGAAAGATGGAGAGATGGCACGGAGAAGGGTTGTATGAAGAGAACTAAAGATGAGTGATGCGCCAGTGACAAAAGAGTCTGTCCCATGCCCCAGATGGAATGATTATCAAGTAGTCCAGAGAGCCACAATGAATCATCCTTACTCCATTCTGCAAAATGCATCGTCACTCAGCCAGACAGCCAGCCAGTCAGTCAATCAGTTAGCCAATCAGTCAGGCGGGAAGAAAAGAGCCTGATTCCCCAATGACTTGGACATCATTCGCTATAGAACACTGGCGAAAGTGAAAGCTGCTCAAAAGACAAAGCTCTATTCAAATTAGCACTCTAAGAAATAATCAGCTGGCTAATTTATTTGTCAGATTCTTAGTTATGTTCCATTAATTGGCATGTGACCAGAAATATATGACCGTAATTTGTGGACACTTGGGTGCCACAGAATTCAGTCTTTTTTTTCACTTTCTTTTTGTTTTAGTGGAGCTAAAACATGTGGCTGACTGGGGACCCTCAATTGATATGCACACTCACATTCCTCGGCACCAGGGGTCTGCAGCACAAAGATTGAGCAATCGCAACCCATTAGGCTCCAATGAATTATGGCGATTGCATCTAAAACATTTATGCAAACACTGTTGACTTTTACACACGCTCAGATAAACTTTACTTCTGTGTAGAAATATTTGCATAAACTGCAGCTCACTAATACTACATGCATACTAGTGAGCCCTAAAAGATAAGAAATGGGTTGTATAGTGACCATATACTGTACAGCTACAGTGCACAAAAAGAGACAATCACACTCACTCACAGTTACACTGGGGAATATACACATTCAAACACAGTTAAGTTAAAACACATAGTGTCACACAACGTGCTTCCTAATAAAAACACTTGTGGAGAGTGATGAGAGCGTAACCTCCCCCCTCCACCCATTCCAACTCTGGGCAGATTGCATCACCATCCGTCAGCCAGACTCCGACAAACAGCAATTACCCCAATCGACAGATAACGAGAGCAAGGCTATCACTCACAGCCAGGACGCCCCATAAAGCAGCCAGACATTACCATGAAGGAGTCATTTATCTGCTTCTCCTCTTCCCATCCCCCTTCTACAACCATTGCGTCCCAGTCTGATCTTTATGTCTACTACCTGTTCACTCTTCAAGCTTTAGAGGTGGGGTTTAGGCTTAAACTGAAAACAGGAAGGATAGAAGCCTGAGGCTAAGGGGAACAGTATGAAATGGAAGTGACAGTTGCCGGAAGGGTCAAGGTTACTACCTTTGTCGCTTTAGATGCAGTTCCTTTAAAGACATCTAAAAAGGCACATGAGACGAAAAAGTACAAAGCATTGTTAATATGTTTTCATCTAAGACTGTATCTACAATGCCTATAAAAAGTATTCACCCCCCCTTGAAATGAAATCATGGTCAATATAGTTTGCCTTTTTTGACACAAACTTCTGTCATGTCAAAGTGAAAACAGTTTTACAAACTGATGTGTTGTCAATTAATTAAAAAATATATATAAGGTAAAATAAATGTTTGCATAAATATTCACCCCAATTAAAAGGGACTGATCTAATTCAACAGAGATCCAGCTAGTTGATTACAGCAATTTCACACTTAGAGATCACCTGAGTGTAGTTGATGTGTGATTGTACTATGAAACACCTGTATCAGTATCCCTGCTGCAAATGCAACATGATGACAAAAGAAGACTCTGAGCAACTCAAAGAAAACATAATTGAAACATACAAGTCAGGAGATGGCTACAAAAAGATTTCTAGCTCACTGGACATCCCACAGAGTTCAGTCAAATCCATCTTTAAGAAATGGAAACAGTATGGCACTTGTCTAAATCTGCCTAGACCTGGCCATCCTCACAAACTGAGTGACCGGGTAAGAAGAAGATTGGTGAGGGAGGCCACCAAGACACCTATAACCACTCTGTAGGAGTTAAATGCTTCAGTGGCTCAGATGGGAGAGACCGTACACCAGACTAGACGTCATGTTTGGCGAATACCAAACACTGCACATCACCACAAACACACCATCTCCATCGTGAAGCATGGGGGTGAAGGCATGGGCATGGGGAGCATCATGCTCTGGGGATGCTTCTCTGCAGCAGGCCCTAGAAGGCTTGTAAAGGTAGAGAGGAACATGAATGCAGAAAAATGTCACCAAATCCTAGACAATAATCAGATTCAGTCTGCAAGAGAACTACGGCTTGGGATAAGATTTATTTTCCAGTAAGACAACAACCCCAAGCATACACAGAAATGGTTCAAAGCCAACAAGGTGAATGCTCTGGATTGGCCAAGTCAAAGCCCAGATCTCAATTCAACTGAGAATTTGTGGCTGGACTTGAAAAGCGCTGCTCATGCCTGATCCCTGAGCAACCTGACAAAGCTTGAGCTGTTTTGAAGGAAGAATGGAGAAAAATTTCAGTGCTCAGGTGTGTCAGCCTGATTGAGACATATCCACACAGACTCAGTGCTGTGATTGCAACCAAAGATGCATCTACTAAAATATTGTAATATAATATATATAAATATGATAATATATATATTTATTTTACCTTATATATTTATACTTAAATGACATTAGTTTGTAAAACTCTGTTTTCTGTCTTTGACATGAAAGAAGCTTTCTTTGCAAATTTGTGTCAAAAAAGCCAAATTATTTTGACCATGATTTCTTTATTAAAGCAATAAAAGGGTGAAACATCCAAGAGGGTGAATACTTTTTTTTGTAAAAGATGGTTTCTGGATCTCAAACGGGAAGCCAATGCAGAAGGCCAGTGAACCGATGAATTTATGGTCTCACTTGTCTAAGTTATAAAAACAATACAATATGATGCCTACTTTGTACATCAGGGTTTCCTTTAGGGTCCATAAGGACAACAAAGGGAGGGCCTCGACAGTGTCTCTCAGTTTCACAGTCAGATCCATGGCACCCTTGTGATGTCTTTTTTTTAAAAAGCTTAGATAATGATGGTGAAAATATTCACCTGTAGGCTTTAAAAACAGGGTTTCACTAACCAATATTTTTATTTATTTTTTTTACATGGTCTGTTCAGATTCAGTGTCCCCAGCCTCCCCCTGAATGCCATCAAAGTTCTGCCAGAGGTGAGAATTAAAATCTCATGGACTGGGGCCTCTGCCACATGCTCCTAGCACACCCCCACAACCCGTTTGGGGAGCCGGTCAACAGGGACTGTCTGGTTTTGTAACCACTACAAAATCTCCATGTATGAGTGAAAGATGATGCATGTGCTGCGATTTCAGCTATACGTACATTTAAAATGATCATCATGAGGTAAGTATCATTTATCCAGTGATCAAAGCCGAGAGAGAGAGGGACCACTGTTCCTGTGCAAGAAGCTCAAGATGTCAGTGTGAATCAGTAGAGTTTTTGCTAAGCCCTTATTGAAAAATGAAAAAATCTGAAAAAACGAGGTGAGTTGAAGTGTGATGACTGCTATAAGCAAGAAGGATATCGGGTGGACAATCTGAGATGGTATAAATTTCCACATCCATCCATCCATTTTCTTCCACTTATCAAGTTCAGGGTTGCAGGGAGGTTGGAGCCTATTCCAGCTATCATAGGGCAAAAGGCAGGATACACCCTGGACAGGTCACCAACTAACACAGAGAGATAACCATTTGTGCTCACATTGATATGTACAGCTAGTTTAGAATCATCAATAAACTTGACATGCATGTTTTTGAATTGTGGGAGGAAGCTGGGAGTACCTAGAGAGAACCCACGCACAGAAAGGACATGCAGACTCCATACAGGAGGGCCCCAACTGGGTGGTGGATTTGAACCCAGGACCTATTTGCTAAGAGCTGACAGTAATAACCACAACACCTTAATTTCCATATTAATTTTTTCTATTTACACATAAAAAACAAACATGAACCAAATATCTAAAAAAAAACAAACAAACAAATACCTATCTAATGAACAAATATCTGCTCAACTACTTGAGCATATCCTCATTAGGTCTGTGCCAAAATATTCACTTTACATTATGTACTACTGTGAAATCAAAAATGCACACACCTCAATGTCTTTCTTCGGATAGCTTTTTTTTTGTTGAATAGTAACAAGAATAGTGTCCGCTCTGAGATTAACTCACTCAGAACAGAGTGTGCAAAAAGCTCCATCCATGGATTTAGAATCCTGTTACACTGCTGTCCTATCATCCCATGATGATGCATTATATCATTGTTCATTATTTACTGCACAGAGTGAATTTAAAGTTTGATAGATGTCATCTTTTATGAAAAAAAATATACTTTCGGCATTTCTATGGGGAGATATGAAGCTAAACCAGTGTGACATATCAGCCAGAGAGTCTGCAGCATGCTTGGACTTATCTTTTCACTTATGCATCAATCTTCTCCCTCTGTCAGCATCCTGCTACAAGAAGGCATCCTATTTTCAACGCCGCAGCTGAGTTTCATCAGTTCTCTCTTATTCCTTTTGAAGATGCTATCTGAATGGGAACGGCTTAAGTCTGACAAGCCACAGCTGTCTACACATCTATCACTCCATTCTTTCATCAATCTTTTACCTGTTTATACTTTCCTGTACATTAAGAAGCCCCTGATTCTGTGCTATTGCTATGCAGTTTCATTCATTACAAATGCAACACATGAATGTTTTCATTTCTTGCATTGTGCTGCATGTTTATTGTGTTTCTTCCACTCGGTTGTCTTCTCTGCTTCACACATCTATCCTCAACATGTCAAAAAGGCGATCTGTCTGGTGATCCATCTTAAAACACCTTTCCCACCTGAACAGTCCATTTCTCCTCCTTTCCTCCACAGAAAGCTTTCTTACCACACTTCACTCTCACAAATCTTTCATCTTTCACTTCTTCATCCTTTTAATATCTTGCTGCCACTTAGCTCTCTCTCATGCCTCTTTTTTTTTATCTCTCTCTGTTTACTTCCACCTTCCCCTCTTTCCTCTCGCTTCCAGAACTATCCTATCTGGCTGAAGTGAGAGCAGCAGATGTAGCCAGGCCACAAACATCTGCTTCCTCCTGTCCCGCTGCATCTCTACTCTGCTGATCAGACTAACCGCTTTAACTCCCCAAAGCTTGCTGTCCTTACTGCTGCCTTAATATACAGCTGGGCACTCTGGGCAGAATAACAGCTAAACATAGTATTTTCCAAACACATGGGGCATACTCTGAAAATCCAAGGCCAGAATGGAAATGTTTGATAAGTTCAAATTTTGGCTTCTTGATAAATAACATAAACTTCATCATAGTAGAAAATTTATTCAAAAATAAATCCACAGTACAGTGACAGAACACAAAGAAAAACTGTGAAATTTACAAAAGAACTCACAAGAACCTGCTTCCCAACAGATAAAAGGATGGACTGATCTAGCAAACAAAATCGATCTTAATGTTTTGGTGAGAAAAGCTACATGGTTAGATAGTGAACATGTGTTGTCTTCTTCTTTTGGCTGCTCCCGTTAGGGGTCACTGCAGCAGATCATCTGCCTCCATCTCACCCTATCCCTTGCATCCTCTTCTGTCACACCAACCCTCTGCATATCCTCCTTCACTGCATCCATGAAACTTCTCTGTGGTCTGCCTTTTTTCCTCCTACCTGCTTGGCAGTGCCATCTTCAACAGCCTTTGTCCAATATACAGTGCCATGTAAAAGTATTCATAATTCTTGAACTTCTGCACATTTTGTTATGTTACAACCACAAATGTAAATGCATTTTAATTGGGATTTTATCTGACAGACCAACACACAGTAGTCCATATTTGTGTAGTGGAAGGAAAATGATTCATGGCTTTCAAACTTTTTTACAAATAAAAATCTGAATTGAGTGGCATGCATATGTATTCGGCCCCCCTGAGTCAATACTTTGTAGAACCACCTTTTGCTGTGGTTACAGCTGCAAGCCATTTGGGGTATGTCTTTACCACCTCTATCAGCTTACCCTGATGCAGAAAAACATTCCTACAGCATGATGCTCCCACAACAGCGGGTATGGTGTGTTTAGGCTGATAAACAGTGCTAGTTTTCCAACACACATGATGTTTTGCATTTAGGCCAAAAAGTTAAGATTTTGCTCTCCTCTAACCAGAACACCTTCTTCCACATGTTTTCTGTGAACCCCACACGGTTTGTGGCAAACTGAAAATGCGATTTCCAATGGCTTTCTTTTTGCCCCTGTGGACAGATTCTCCCACATGAGCTGTGGATTTCCGCAGCTCCTCCAGAGTTACCATGAGCTTCTTGGCTGCTTCTCTGAATAATGCTCTCCTTGCCTGGCCTGTCAGTTTAGGTGGATGACCATGTCTTGGTTTGCAGTTGTGCCATATTCTTTCAATTTTCAGATAATAGACTGAACAGTGCTCATACGCCACACTTTTCAGATTTTTATTTGCAAAAAAAATTTAAAAATCATGAATCATTCTCCTTTCACTTAACAATTACATAGTGTGTTGGTCTATCACATAAAAACCCCATGAAATACATTAACGTTTGTGACTGTAACATGGCAAAATGTTCACAGGGTATAAATACTTTTGCAAGGCACTGTTTCCACTATCCATCCCCTATCCCTCCTCTGAACATGTCCAAACCATCTCAACCTTGTCTCTCAGACTTTCAGTCCAAACCGCTCAACCTGAGTTGTACCTCTGATGTATTCATTTTTAATCCAGTCCATCCTGGTCATTCCCAGCGAAAGTCTCAACATCTTCAATTCTGCCACCTCCAACTCTGCCTCCTGTCTTTTTTTCAGTGCCCTGCCACTGTTTCCAAACCATACACAATGGCAGCTTTTATGAGAGCCTTGTAAACCTTCCCTTTCACTCTTGCTTACTATCATTTTGTCAAAAATCAGACTGACTCCACCCCACCCACACTCTCTTCTTCACCTCTTTTTGGCACTGCCCGTTGCTTCGAATAGCTGACCGGAGGTATTTGAACTCATCCACCTTCACTATCTCTAGTCCTTGCATCTTCAACAATAGTGAAGTTCAGGATCACAATCAGAATCACAAGATAAGTACAGGCTTAAGAATTAAGAGCTTCTGGTGTGTCCATCTCAACTTACTGTCAGGTTTCATCACCTCATTCATTTGTGATCATTCCACCCTGTTTCTATGTCAAAATGGCAACAAAAAGCCCCACTTGGGCCATGGAAGGTGTGCAGAAGTTTAATTCACTCAACTCAATTGTGAAACATGAGTTCAAGACGCATCTTTGGACTTAACTTGCTGTAGTCATTACAACTTTTATTTTCATTTTTACCAGCTCTTTGGGCTTAGGCAGAAGAAGCACTGATGAAGAAAAAGATCATGGCCTGAGTTAAATAACATAAATTAAAACACATCTTGCAAAGCTACATTTTTAAGCTTACTAAGTCATTCACCACAGAAGACTTTACATACACTTTTTTACACGACTGAAAGATGTCTACATGATCTGCATTTCTGTCTCTTCTGTTCAATGATCATAAAACATGATAAAAGCCTACTAAGGCTGCTAGAAGGTAGAGGACGGCACAAGCTGGTGGCTAATAATGACCATTCAACTGGCTGATAACGTCCAAATCAGGTGGCAATATCAGTCCCATACAACTCTGTGAGGCACAGACGGCACAGTGGAGCAGTGTTGGCCAGTTTGTAATAAACGTACATATGATACAGCATACGGTAGTCTCCATCTATTTCTTCTCTTCCACTTGTTTAATTCAGGATCATGGGGGAGGCCGGAGCCTATCCCAGTCCAGACCAGTCTTTAGTTTACAACTGATTTATTTAAACAGATTTGCAGTTCATATAATTCTTAGGTGCTTTTCAGATTTTAAAGTAGGAAAATTAAAGCTTAAACGTGTCTTTTCTGACCACCAGTATCACCATATTGGTCTATACTTTCTTTTTAGTCTCACATACAAGCATAGTGATGTGATACATTCTTACTATTAGTTTCTCATTTGAGTTCACCCAGAAGATCAAACGAGTGCATCAATGTCCCAATGTATGCAAGGAAGAGAAAGACTGAAAGCTATTTGACTTACTTGTAAACATTACACATTTCAAATTTTTATGTGAATAAGCTTTTCACATGTTTAAGGACAAAGAAACTACACACATCAAGTTTAGTATCCTTGAAGGTTATAAGAATTTGGTAAGAAGTATTGGACATGGTGCACCTTTAACAATGAATCTATATCTTAGATATACCTTAAGTAAGTCTCTGTCTCTAAAATAAAGACCAATCATGTAGATGTAGACCTAAAATAGCAGGCCAATCTAATCTACCTTTTGTACAACGTAAAGTGCTACTTTTATTTATATTGCATTATAAAGTCTTGCTATGTTAAAGATTGCAGAATGTGAGAAGAGCCAAAGCATATTAGGACAGACTGTGTTCTCAATCTCTATATACTTGGATCATATGACAGAAATCAATTTGCATGCTAATGCTTTGCATAAGGGGAAGGTCACATAACAAATAAGGTTATCACTTCAACACAAAGGTCTCTACATTTTACCTACTTTCAGCTCTTGCATTTAAAGTTCAGTACAGACACCCACATAGAAGAGATTCAATACTTCTTTTTCTTTTTTTGCAATATTTCAGTCCAGAACTGTAAGTAATGGATTAAGTACTTTGTTATATATCGATTACAGCTCCAAAAGGCTTTTATTGTTCTTTTTGTGGGTGTGGCAGCTTTGTGTGCAAAGGTGATGCCGTCTGTTATGGATGAGACTGAGTGCAGTCGACTACAGGGTTCACTGCAATGTTTCACTGCAGTGTTAACATTTAAAAGCAGCCAGGGGAGCAGTGCTGAGCTCTTAAAAATAACCAATTCTCATCTCTTCTGCTGACACTTCTGACCTTGGACCATTATTGTTGCAGCAAACAGACATTCTGGCATGTTCAAGCTGTACAGAACCAGCACAGTGTACATACAAAGAGAAGAAACAGAGAAGGGCTTTATTCAGCATGCATACATACACTGGAAGCATGTGTAAAAGGAAACACAATCTTGCCTCACTGAAGAAAGCACTAAAGCTCTTTCACCCTTATACACATACACAAACACACAGTATATACAAAAAAAGCTAATCCACTACTGAAGAGGGAAAATAAAAAGTCCTTCTTAATAATGCATAATCTGTTTTACCTAAATCTATGCCATGCTCCACTGTTAATAACTACTGTAGTTAAGATATAAGATCTGCAGGGAGGTATTGTGTGGCTGCTGTCTGTTTATTTTACCTGCATTCACGCAGGATCTAGGCTTCATCGACCCAAAACGGATATTTGCCTACAGTGCTTTAATGTCATCATGATGGGCCTGTTTCCCAGGGAAAGATTAAACCTAATCCAGGACTCAAAAATAATCTATTACGACAAATGCCAAAATATCAAGGGGCAGGGTTTGTCGGTGTTTATAGTGCCTATGTCATGTTGCAGTGCCCAGTTAAAACAAACACTATGCAAAACATCTATTCTTGCATTTTTTACATGCAAATCAACAACCCATTTATCCTGTCTCTATCTTAATAATGAAATGATTTTTCTTCCGGGTCTGTCTTTTTTTCTATTCGCTGGAGTACCATTCAATCTGCAGAAAAAAAATCTGAACCCTGTTTGGGCCCTATTTTTATGCAGGCACAGCAAGCAGCACAAGCAGCACTTGAGTTGTTTAGTAATTTCCTAACCTTGAAATTTACTTAATAGATCTGGATGGTATTTTTGGTGCTAAGTACAGAACACATGGTGCAGGTAGGAGGAGTAGTGCAAATAGGTAGGAGGTTCATTCAAATGAGGCTCTGTTAGAGTGGAAAATGTGTCTGTGATTTCATGCTAAAAAAAAAAGACTCCAAACCACATCTGTTTCTAGCATAACATTACTCAGCTACCAATTTGATTGTTAACTCAGAACTACAATAAAATTGAGATTGAGGCAAAGCAATTCAACGGGGCACAGCCACCATGGCAAACTGATGTGATCATATGGCTATAGGCACTGACAGAATTATTTTCTTTTTTTAATTGAATCAATGACAAATGGTCTCATGACATATTTTTAGTAACTTCAAGAAGGGGCTCACTGCCAATAAACCAAGTTTGGTATCATTCTATAAACCAGTTAGTGACATACACTCAACGGCAACTTTATTAGGTACAGCTTGCTAGCATTGGGTTCTACCCCCATCTGACTTCATAACTGCCCTAATTCTTCATCGTATAGATTTAACAAGGTGATGGAAACATTTTGGTCCATATTAGCATTAAAGTGCATGTCCATGGTCCATATTGAAATGAATATGCAGCTGACAAATCACACAGTTGCTGCAGATTTGTTAGCTGCACATCTATGATGAAAATCTCCCTGTTCCACCACATCCCAAAGTTCCTCTACTGGAGTGATATCTGGTGAGTGTGGAGGCCATCTGAATACAGTGAACTCATTCACGTCAAAGATTTGAGATGATTTGAACTTTGTGGCACAGTGTGTTATCCGGCTGCAAGCAGCAATCAGAGGATGGGTACACTGTGTCTGTCACAAAGGGAAGGACATGGTCAGCAGAAATACTCAGGTGAGCTGTGGTGCTCAACCAGTCCTCGATTGGTAACAAGGAGCTCAAAGCATGCCAACAAATTATCCTCCACCTTTACTTCTTTTGACGTCAGTCCCCATAGATTCTCGTGTCAAACTGTTCGACTTGACAGCATCATTTTGGCTTCCCTCATCAATGGGCAGCTATAGCCAATCAGTGTCTGCTAGGCCTCATCCAATATTTCAAGACATTAAACTCTCTTCATTGTGACCTCTTCACTGTGTGTGTACTGTTTAAAGGATTATCTGACTAATCTTATGGCTTGCTGTGTGGTACAGACCATCCGTGTAGTTTGTGCTTCAGCTTTGGTGAGAGAAATTCTAGTATTTACTTAGGACTAATTAGCCAATATGTGTGCCTGTGCTTTGCACCCACACATATGAATGCAGCTTGCTAACCAAGCAAATTGACATTAACATTAGTTGAAAATGCAGCAGTCCACCCTTTAATCTATACAATGTTACTTCTGCCTTCAAAAAAACATGTAAACGTTACAGCTTGGTGAAATTAGGGTGCCTACGTCCATCTTTAATACTGTCTATGGTTGATGATCATCTGCAGAAATTCTGGATAACATTTTCAAAACTGTGGCCTGTGCAAAATGATTAAGTTTTCATTGTTTTAAAATAAAAATTTCAGGGGTATTTTTCTGACATTCCGTTGAGAAGCTACATGTATAAATGAATCTCCAACTTTGATCCACTGGAGCTGATAGAATGCTCAAGACATAGACATAAAACTTGTGAACACAATCAGCAGACTATCCCCAGCTAGACAGTTCTTGCTGAATCTTACAGCCACTGAGTTTTGAAGTGCCACAAAAGAATACAGGGGTATTATGCACTCCTGTAAACTGTGTGTATTTAATCATGTGCAAATGATAAGTCTCTCATAAAGTAATCCCACTCAATATTAAACACAAGACTGGTCCTTTTATGCAGGAGATGTCACATTTCAGCTGTTCATCAGTCTTGTGCATCACAGCCCCGTTCCAATTTTTTTTTTTTGTTTTTTTTAGTAAGAGCACCATATTCTTTAATTTACTTACATCACATTTCACAGTATGATTTTTATCCGGTGACATACAGTAGAAGTGAAGCTATCATTATCTTAGCTTCATTTTTGCATTATTTATTTCTAACATTATTAAACTTGTCTGATAAAAACTCACACCATCTGCCTCTGGTTTTCAGAATACTGGAAACCTGTTGCCACTTGTTGAACTGCTGTTGTCATGCTTCTGACTGATACAGCTACTTAAGAGCAATGAGAACAGTGTTGCAACTGACTGAAAGTTCATTAACTGCTACAGTCTCCAACTCCATTCTCTTTTACATGTTGATCTGCAGCGCCTATATAAACCAAAATAGCAAGTGCATCTGAAGATGCCCACATAGTCCACTGTAATTTGCCACTATGCTTTTGCAATTATTTTTAGAAGAATTATAAATGGCTAAGCTTTTTATGAAATCAAACCCCTGCCAGATAGACTCTCCACCCCACACTTTATGTTTGGTGATGTAAGGCTTGCATGCAGCTGCTCGGCCATGGAAATCTATGCCTTGAAGCTCTTGGCACACAATTTTTCTGCTGATGTTAATGCCAGAGGAGGTCTGGAACTCTGCAGTTACCAATGCTCTGCTGAAACAGCGACTTTTCTATAATATGCTCCTCAGCACTCAGGACCCTGTGCCATAACTTTACAAGGTCTACTACTTTGTGGCTAAGTTGTTGTGGTTCCTAAACACTTAAAATCTTACAAATAAACTGCAAACAATTCATCATGGAATATCTTGGAGGGAAAAAAATTTCACAACTGACTAGTAGCAATGGCGGTATCCTATTATGATATCACTCTCTATCAGCTATTTGGTCCCATTGCCACAGGACCAAATGAAAGACCTGAATTCAATGATTCAGAGATGGCCCAATACTTTTGTCCATATAGTGCAGATTTCACTTTTAGTGGTGGAGTCTGTCATTTCCACATTTAAGGAATTCACAGTGCATACGTGTCATCTAGTATCACAGTTTGAAATCTTATTGATGATACATCTCCAATACAGCTAACTGAAACCCAACATTTCCTGCTACTGCTTCACAAAAAAGCATTTGAAACACAGAATGGGCTTTACTGAGAAGCTCTCACAGAAAATTTAGTGCAACTATCCACAAGATGAACTCCTACATCCACTGACAATCAATACATTTGTCTACAAAATATGACATGAATGTAATACTTTCTGGCATTTTTGACAGTGCCATTGCTGATACCAAAGTTATCACAGGTGTCACTAAATCAATCAGGGCAAGACTTAACTTTAAAAATAAAATGTTAAACTATGAACATTGGCATCTCTTACAATGCTTTATGCCCTACTGTGGGATCTGTTTAAATAATGTGCAAGAGGTCATGGTTTCCATGCATTTACCTTGTTTGTCTGTGCCACAACTTAGGATCTAATCTACCGTCAACATTTCTGACTTGACTGACATGTCATGTCACTCTGAAGAAAAGCCATCAGCTGCTCTGCACTTCATATAAATAAAACAGCCTCTCTATCACAGCTGAGCAAAAACTTATCTGACAGTGAATAAATCTGAAAAAGCTCTTAGGTGTGTTTGATGTCTGACAATTGAAACAGCACCAAACGTGAACACCTTACTCACAAGATATGAGGCAGGGGGAAACAATCCATCTCTTCTTTCTTCTTGTTATTTAAAACACCTCCAGCTACTATTTTTCTCCACTTTGTAGTTGAGGGTCAGCTCATTTCACTTTGGAATCCAAAATATATTTATATACTACAGAGGTGTCTAATAAGCTGATAAGCACTTATACTATTTTTGAGTTTTCATGCATATTTGCAACACAATTATTTTAAATTCTTTTTGAGATGTTAGAAATAGCTTAGCTATGTCACAGTCAAAGTTCATGACCATAAATGTGCAGTTAGACGACAAAACCAAAAACCAAAATGGGTATGGTGATGTTTTGGTTTACACCAGGCTGGATATCAGTGTCACACTTCAGACCTTCATCAGAGAACAAGACAGAAAGAAATATAAAATCCCTTGGCTGAAGCAGAGACAAAGATTCTTCCATAAATCAAATGCCTTGCTGATTTTACATTGGTCCCAATCCCATTTGCCCAGAAGAGCATTATGGAAATGCCATCCAATGTAGCAGGTACTGGCTAACCTTAGCCTGCTTCCTAGCCAACATTGCCACTAAGCAAAATAAAATCTGAAGCCAGATCAGTTCTTGTGTTTTTGTCCTTAGAGTTAGTGTTGGAGTTCGTGATGCACTGGAAGCCAGTAGTGATTAGTGGACCCAATTCCTAAGTTAATGCTAGCTAGTGCTGCTCACTGTAGAGCACTGTATGGGAACAAAAACCGAGTCACTCGGGAAACACCAAACGGCAACTTCCAGGGCTGAAAAAAGAAACCAACACCACAAGTTTCTTTAGTGGCCACTTGAAACTAGCTCCAAAAGCAAGTCAATTTCTATAACCTCCCATGTTAAAATTTCCAACTTTACAACATTAAAAAGCATGTTTACAGCCCTGTATAAAACTGTTTTGGCCTCTATGGATAGTTCCCCCCCCCCTTGTAACAGCTGGAAACAGGGTGAATTTTTTTAATAACTCATCCATCTGGATTTGATTAATGCCTAAAGCCAGGGCCGTGGCTGGTTTGACCTGATACGTGTGCCAGCAGAGGCGGCTGTAGTCCGCAGCTGTTTGCCAGATTTTACCTCTACTAATTCAAGTTACTGAAAATGGTGAAAATAGACCTTTTCACTGTTTGTGTGGTGTTGGTGGCTTCTGAACATTTTTAATGGCTTATCTGATTAATATCATGGCTTACTGTGTTGTACATACTATTTGAAGAATTCTAAAGCAGACAGATGTTTGTATTTCAGTTTTGATGAGTAAAATTCTAATATTTTATTAGTCTGTTAATTAGCACAGATATCTAATTGGATTCAGTGGCCTCAGGATCATGTCTCTGCTTTTTGCAGATGATGTGTTTCTGTTGGCTTCAGTGAATGACAACCTCCAGATTCCACTGAGGTGGTTTGAGGCCAAATGTGAAGCAGCTCAAATCAGAATGAGCACCTCCAAAAAAGAGGGCACTGTCCTCAGCTGGAAAAGGGTGGTGTGTCCACTCCAGGTCAGGAATGAGTTGCTGCTCACAGCAAAGGAATTTAAGTATCTCTGGGTCTTGTTCACGAGTTAGGGAAGAAGGGAGTGGGAGACTGACAGATGGATTGGTAAGGCGTCTGCAGTTCAGCTGATCTGTACTGGCCCGTTGTAGACAAACAAATAACTGATTGCACAAGCAAAGTTGTTGATTTGCCAGTTAATCTACATTCCTACCTTGACCTATGGCTATGAGCTGAGGACCAAAATAATGACACTGTGGATACAAGCACTGTGGATAAATGGGTTTTCTTCCAAAGGGTGTCTGGGCTCCCCCTTAGAGATAGGCAAGATCATTAAGGAGGGACTCAGAGTAGTGGCTCCTCCACATCAAAAGGAGCCAGTTGAGGAGGTCTGGGCATGTGTCTAAGACAGCCACATAGGTGAGGTTTTTCAGGCATGTCAGGCTAGGAAGAGGTCCCAGGGTAGACTCAAGACATATTGGAAAGATTACATCTTTCGACTGGCTTGGGAACACTTGGTGTTCCCCTGGTAGAATTGGAGGAGGAGGCTGGGGAGAGTGAGATCTGGGCATCTGGGCATCTCATTGAGTGCTGCCTACGTGAACCAAACACAGATAAGCAGCAGAAAATGGATGGATGCTAAACAAGCTTGTCAGACTTAGCTGATGGCATAGCACTCCACCTTCACTTAAAAAAAAACAATTTTTATAAAACAGTAGTCCAGAATCCAGGGTGTCATATCACAGCTATGGATTTGCCTATCTTTTAGGTACAGTCTATGGACAAGGCACACAAAAGTAAGTCTTTAACAAAGAAACCAGTCCATAGGCAGTTAAAAGCAACTTGTGAGACTTAAGCAAGTTCTCATTATTAAGTTACAATCTGTTCCCCCACACGAGTAAAAAAGTAAGAGGAAAAAAGCCCAGTTTAAGGTCCAGAATTTTAGGTGGTAATGCTTCACACTCCCCTTAAACAGCAGCAACAAAACTACATCGCCAGCAAAAATCAGGGATGCCATCTTGAGGAAACCATTTAATCTCCCTGCCACTGGCAACAAGGACAACAAACCTATTATTAATATGATGATTATATGAAAACCAAAAGCCTGTAGTACAGTATCAGCGCTCAATTATTTTGCAAAACCTCTAAAAAGTATTCCTGTTTCCTTTGAAGGCTGAGCAGTGTGCCCTGATTACGGAAGTACATCAAGTACTATGTCAGTGAGCCAGTCCACATACTGCACTTAAACTACATTAAAAAAAGATCTCAAGCAGGACAATGTAGCAATATACAGACACTCAAGCACCTAAAGATAAACTCTCCTATACACCCCTGACGCTATACCATTATGAAGGAAATAACCTTTCTTTACAACCTAATTTAATTAAAAATTCATTTTAACTGTTAAATCAAAATCTATATACTACATAATCACTAGATGAAATGAAGTAAGATTTAAACAGAGAGTGCTGTGGTACTGTAAAACAAACTCACTTGCACAGCATGCCTGATTAAATGTAACTGACACTGATGAAGAAATCATTTCATTTGTATCAATCACAACATAATAACTGCTCTACTCACTCAGGTCAGCATCAACACTGACACACAAGGGACAAGGCCTGACACATATCAGTCAGGTCTTGTCCCTTTTAGTCATAACAGCTAAAGAGGTGCAGGGCTCAGTCTCCTGCAATGTTGGAAGAATATTAAGTTCAAATGCTAGGTTGTCGAAGTGCTCCTCAGGTTCTACTAATAACTAGGAATTTCATCTGGTAATAAAATTAAAGGGAACGATGGTTAAGAATGAATCTAGTCCACACAGAAATGTTCTTTTGTGGTTAATAGCATTTCCTAGCAGCACTGTGACCTCCTATAAACATACACTCTCTATCAGCAGACAATAAAGTTTATCAAGTAAAGCCTCTTAATTTTGTTTTTTGCATCTTTGCAACCTGGATAGATGCTATTCAAATAAGCAGAAACCAGCAATTAAAAATTCAGGTTAATTATGTTGAGTACAACTACTCATCTGGAATAAATTCCACACCCAGTCATTTTGTATCTGTATAATGATACTGAAACATAACTGAAATATCATGTTTAGCTAAAATGAAAAGAGAAAGAGACATCATTTCTTTAATAAGCTGCTCCCCCTCATGTTGTCACAGGCTGAAAATCAAACCTGTAAGCCTAACAGTGTTGTGCTATTGAGATCGAGAAAACAATACCTTGTTGACCTCCAGGATTTCTCTCCTTTCCTCGCTGGCAGAGCGGCTCTGCCCACCCGATCGGTCCTCATGTTTGGAGCCGTCATCCTCCACAAAGGGTATCAGTTGCTGGAAGAGATAGCAAACAAAAAAGTGGCCGTATTACTTACTGTAAGCAAGACAACTGCAAGGGGATCACTTCCAAAATGCTGATTGTAATTCCCTACTTAGCATAGTACAGCAAAATCTTTATCATTCATTTTTACAATATGTGTTTTCAGATTCACTCACTGGTGCACTTTTTCTATCCTCCTTTTCTCTTGTTTTCAAGGTCCAAACAAATTAAATGCACTGTGTTGCTTGTTCTTATTTGTCCAATATGCACACTGAGTGCTATTACAGGCCACATTTACATGTGTATGAGAAATCTCAGCATATGAGAGATAAGCTATATGCAGCATATCTCCATGCTTTCTCACGCGATTGTTCCCATGAAGTGGTGAAAATGAGGATTGTGTGCAAGCTCTCAAACACACACTGAGCCCGACTCGTCTCTCTTCAATGTAGAGAGAGAGACAGAGAGGGACAGGAAAGAGGAGAGAGAGAAAAACGAGTGGGAGATTAATTCATTTTTAAACGCTCTGTGTGCTTGACCTTGTCTGCTTGACACTAGAGTGAGGCTGATGTGCAAGAGCCTTCAGGCGAGGCAGCATTCCTGAGAGCCAACAGGGTCACTGCCTGCTGCTTTACATCACACTGCCCTCTAGTGGTCCCCTCAGCTTGGGGAACGAAGCAGAAGACTTGCTGCAGTCACACATCAACTAATATATGAATGCCTTGAGAACACACTGTTCCTCATATAACACACAGACAGCAAGGATATAAAGGACCTGCACTGACAATGTGTGATTGATGTTATGCTATCTTTGCAAAGCTACTGCACAAAATTGAATTTTGTCAACAACAAAGTAATAGACTGTAAAGCATACACAGTGTAAATGGAGTCAAAGCTAGGTTTCATATTCTCAAAAGACAACAACAGTTTTATACAGCATGACATTTTATGGGTTTTAATAAAGGCTGTGAACTATTCTGCAACAGTTTATAATACTGGAAGCGAAAAGCTCCTGTTACAAAAAACATCTACAAAAACATTATTTTCCTTTCCAAAACAAAACAGTCATACCAGACAAGATCACAAACATAGATTGGGTAAAAGAGTCTCCAAGCAACTTTAGCCAATAATGAAGGAAAAAAATCATACGGTGAGATAACAAAACTTCCTCCGATAATGACTTGGCAAAGTAGAAGATTATGACTGACTACAGTTTTTGGCCCGAGTTGTGCAGCTGGAGCAGAGGCCCTGCAGACACTAGACTGCTGATTAAAGTAACCTGATTCATCTGGAACCAATGACTGACTAGTGTATGAGTCGATCAGGGGCCAGCTAATATGAAGACTAACACACAGAAAGTTTGAAAAAGTAAAAAGGCAGAAACAGGCAAGGAGAGACTGCAAGACAATGGGTACAAAGTAAGAAAAAAAAGACTAGGTCTG
>VUQH01019902.1:29216-42163 GCA_015106775.1 Etroplus canarensis | reverse complement strand
TTGTTAACCCGGGCCGCGACCGATCCGGTATGGAAGTCGTGTTATGAATCCGCATATTTGATTTGGCAAAGTTTTTACGCCGGATGCCCCTCCTGACGCATCCCTCACCATTTACCCGGGCTTGGGACTGGCACTAGGACTACACTGGCTTGTGGGCCCCATTCTGCTGCGGTGACCACTTGGAGGAGAATACAAGCAAGCAGCTGATGCTGCATTTTCAATCTTAGCCACAGTCTGCCTCTCAAAAGACGACATTCATCACTTAAAAGGAAAAAAAAAAAAACAGGAAAACAGTTAGGGAACCCTCTCCTTTTCTGGCATTCACCTCAGATGCTGTTGTTTCATTATTGCAGTTCATTTGCTTCTTAGCCCTAGCATCCATATTTCTCTCACAGAACTTCACCGCTTCATCTGTAATGAAGCTTCCCAGCAAAACTACTTCTGTTAATGGAAAATGAGGGTGTGGTAGCTTGCTGAGAGAAAACAGGGGACACTCGCCTGCCAGTTTACAAAGATTCTGATTCACTAAGTGTTTGGGCTGTCAGGTGGAATGGTTAAGTTGAATCATGAGTATTTCAGCCATGATTAGTCAGGGGCCAGCATGCCTACTTGCAGCCAGCATTTTGAGATTTTTATCTGTCACCTCAAAAAGGCCAAAAAAAAAATAGAAGAAGCCGAAATCATGTAGCCTGACTCCAGATTCAAGATGACTAAATCAGCCATATCAGTACTTGATTTTGTTTTGCCAGCAGGTACTGTAGTTTCTCCCTACGCCTTTTCATTTTCTCTGTATATAAAGTGATAAATCCTCCTCATGATTTGTCCTTTCTTCTGTCCCTTTTCTCTGTCTGCCGCTCTCCATCTCTTCCTCCCTCCTGGGTTAGGTTTGCAGCCTAGCCTGTGGGCCCAGAGATGTTGTATTAATTAACTCGCCTCACTGCACTCTCATCAAGCTGCCGGTAATAGGCCCCGCTCCAAGTTTCCCTCCCGGAGCGCACCAAGATGGCAGCATCCGTAAACAACTTCAAATTTACGGTACTGCAGTCACAGCACCGAGGCTCCTGCTACTCCTTACAGTGAGGGAAGGCAGTCTGGAGCGTGCAATTCAAACAGAGCCCCGCTCTGCATGCTGCTGTGTGGTTTAATATGTAAATGCATTTTCGTTAGACTCAAACTGCCATCGCAGTCATCTATTTTTCCTCCACCTCTCTGACGTCTGTGATTTGCAATCGCTGCTCGGAACAAAGTGCAATCTTTTTTAATGTGCACAGCAGTACGGAATGTGCCTATTGCTCAGCGGTAGAGCAGTCATAAACAACTTTGTATACCTTTTATGTGGCATGATTAAAATGGGAGCAAATCTTTGTCAATATTAACATGGTTTGACAAGCAGCCATGCAAATGACTCTGCTCCACAGAGAGAATGCAGGCTGTAATGAGGTAAATACTACAGTGCCTTACTGTATCTGGGATGTCAGCAGCATCCCAGCTAAACTACTGAGGAAACTCAAGGTGGGAAATGCAACTCACAAACCTAGAAGATTCCCAGGCCTTACTCAAGCTTTGAATAAGCAATATAGTATAGATTTAATTAAGTAGTACCAGTATAAAAGATTCACCTTTTTACTTATTTTTTGCCTAGAAAATATGTTTGCCTGAGGATACATTATAAATAGTAATAGTTTAATAAAGAGTGGCTGCTTCTTGTGCACCCCATGTGTGCGCTATATCTCATATCCATATATTGAAGCTAAGCTGCAGTCATTCAACAAACAGCAGTGCAACATAACCACGAACAGACGTAAAGTGGCAAATACATATGAAACAGAAAGAGATGCAAACAGGAGCCACAAAGGTAAATGACAACAAAATGTGAAATTATTTCAAAGAGACGAAAACCATCGGAAGGTAGAGATGCAAAACTTCCATAAAAGAGATGCAACGTAGTAACCAAAATTAGCTAAATGGCTCAAACAGCTCCAGAAATACAAAAATTGTAATGTGTACAGCACCCACAAAGACCACTGGAAAGACACAAAAAAGTATAACCCCATTTCCAAAATGGTTTGATGCTGTGTAAAATATAAATAAAAACAATGCAATGACTTGAGAGTCTCATAAACCAATATTTCATTCACAAAAGAACACAAAACATGAAATGTTGATAGTGAAACATTTTATCGTTTCAGGAAAAATGCTAGCTCATCTTGAATTTGAGGGCAGCAACACATCTCGAAAAAGCTGGGACAGGGCCATGTTTACCACTGTGTAGCATCCCCTCATCTTTTAACAACAGTCCATAAACCTCTGAGAACTGAGGAGGCCAGCTGCTGAACCTTTGGGAAGACGAATGCTGTTCCAGTCTTGTCTGATGTAGGATTCCAGTTGCTCAGCAGTTCTGGGTCTGCTTTGTCATATTTTGTGTTCCATGATGAAAAGTCTGGACTGCAGGCAGGCCAGTCCAGCACCCAGACTCTTCTATTGTGAAACCAAATTGTTTTAATAGCTGCAGTATGCTGTTTAGTATTGTTTTGCTGTAGTACTGTCCCGAAGTATGGAAGGCCTTCCCTGAAAAAGATATCATCTGGAGGGGAGCATATGATGCTCTAACACCTGTATAAACCTTTCAGCACGGATGGTGCCTTTCCAGATGTGCAAGTTGCCAGTCCGATAGGCACCAATGCATCCCCGATGTATCAAAGATGTAGGCTTTTGAACTGAGTTCTAATAACAAGGCAGATGGTCCCTCTCCTCTTTAGTCCAGAGGACCTTGCAACCATGATTTCCAAAAAGAATTTAAAATGTTAATTTGTCTGACCACAGAACAGTTTTCCACTTTGCCTCAGTCCATTTTAGATTAATTTTGTCCTAGAAAAGACTGGCATTTTAGATCACATATGGTTTTTTCTGTGCATGGTATAGCGTTAACCTGCATTTGTGTATAACACAGCAAACTAGTTTCACAGACAATGATTTCTGGAAGCGTTCCTGAGCCCATGCAGTGATTTCCATGACAGAATCATGTCTGTTTGCAATGCAGTGCTGCCTAAGGGGCCTGAAGATCGCCAGCATTCAATATTGGTTTTCGTCCGCATCTCTTGCACACAGAGATGTCTCCACATTCTGGGAATCTTTTGATGATGATATGTCAGATCAGTGCATTGTTTTTATTGATATTTTGTGCAGCATCTCAATCTTTTTGGATTTGGGGTTGTACAAACCAATACTTAACAGCCAAAAAAGAAACCATGCAAAACACAAAGATAGTATTACCACAAAAGGAATGTAACATGACATGCAACAGGACTTTTAAGGGATGCAAAACATTCATGAAGTAAATAAACATATGAAGCAGATAAAGATCAAAAGATACAAAAACACAAAACAAATAGAAACTAGATTATGCCCCAAAACAGCCAGAAAAACAACAAAAAGAGGCACAAAATGACCATAAAGAAAGATGTAAAGCGACCACAGAGGAAAGTGGAACAACCAGAAAAGAACTTAAAATGACCATGATGGATCATGGCTGCATTTTTCATATTCTCTCTTTCAGTCTGGGATCTTGCTACTTTGTATTGTGTGTCTTACTTCCTTGTGTCTGATCTTTCTGTGCTGTTGGGAACTCTTCTGTTCAATGAGGAGCATCTCAAATGGAGCATCCTAAATGTGAAGGCAACATTAGTTGGTCAGGTGCATCTTAGTGAAATGCAATAAGCGTAGAAACTGAGTGTGAGTCACGCCATCAGCAGTGCAAAACAGCAGCTCGTCATTCTGAAGGCCAAGCACAGAAATACACCAACCGAGCATCATCCATAAACAATGATCTGAGGTTTTCTTTTTCCTGTGGACTTAGCTTCTGTCTGTTTTCCCTCTTAGTAGCAGCAGTGGGTGAAAATAACCCTCACCGAGACACACCCAGAAGCGAGTCAAATCAAACATCATTATTCCCTGGGTAAATATTGTGAAGAGATCTCATCTTCACTGGCTGCAGAGGAAATGAGGAACGAGGCGCTATTCCTGGTGTGGTCTGGTCAACCCTAAATCAGGTCTTATTACAGCAGAACAGATGCTGGTGAAGCAGCCAGCAGCTAATTCACCCACTGCAAACCACATGGAAACAAAATGATGCAAAACTCACATCGTATAAATGTACAGGCACATCCTTAACACGCAAATACTCACAAACTGACCTCTGCAATAAACACAAACACTGAACTTTCATTGCAACGAGCACACGCACGTGCGCGCACACACACAGTGAGATGCTGTTGAGTTTCCAAAAACCCCATCCTTGACCTTGAAAATTGTTATTTTAACATGGTTTATGGGGACATAAATTGAGCATTGCTGAAGTGAAAGAGAGAATGAAATAAGTAAACCTGACACTTGCATGCAACAGAAGGGGCTCCGCATTGCCCAACATTGTCATTCATGTTATTGCCTGCAGTTGCTGTGCAAGTAGTAGCAAATGGCCAGAACTGCAGCAGCTTCTCAGTCAGTGTTGCTGCAGGGTCAATGACTAATTAGAGGAGATGATCCCAACAGGTTGCAACTATACTCTAGCAGTTGCAAAATGTTTGTTTTTGATGATAGAACATTTAGTATTGTTTTACAGACATTAGTAATATGTCTTTAAAATTACCCATGAGAGAATTAGGAACCAAACTGGACCCATTATGCTAAGTTCCTGGACCATATTTTTAGTGCTGGACTCTTCTCTGACAGACGGTTTGAACAGCAGGTGGGTGGGAGCTCTGTCACAGCTAGAGTTGTGTGCCAGAGATGACCATATTAGGAATATCCACTCTTATTGACATCACTCATAACCAGGAGTAGAAAAAAATGGTCACAAACCAAGTGTTTAGCACAGTCTGAAGCCTGAGCTTTTGACTTATATTACTTTTACATGCACTAACATGATTTGAAACTTTGACCATTTTTAAATTGAGCACCCACCAGTGTAACTATTTATGACAAAAAGTATTACAAGCATAATAGTTCACTTTAAATGTTTAACAGAAAGCAGAGGCTGTTAATGATTGTATTTTTTTAAGCAAGCAAAGACTCCAGCACCCACCTATCCACTTAACCCTTACTGGACTTGCGGTTTATGAGAATAAATTTTTTCAAGTGTTAGCATAATGGAGTTACTCAAGGATCTATTTTAATTTTCTGGTTTCTACACAACATTATTTTTCATTAAGTTTATGATTGTATTGTGAGCATATTTTATTCTCAATTGTCTAAATGGGCATTTAACAGACATCAATGCATATAATTCTGTGTTCAGATTAACTGTAAATAGCAATAGTACAACACCAATTCCAAAAAGGTTGGGACGCTGCACAAAATATGAATAAAAACACAGTGCAAAGATTTACAAATAAACTAATATTTTATTCACAAAAGATCATAGAACATTAAATGTTGAAAGTGGCACATTTTACTATTTCATTAAAAATATCAACTCCTCTTGAATTTGTTGCAATATTGCATCTCAGCAAAGCTGGAACAGGGCAACCAAAGAATGGAAAATTGATTTAAAGGCAGAAAAAGAAACAGCTGGAGGAACATGTTTCAACTAATTAAGTTAATTGGCAACAGACCAGTAATATGATTGGATATAAAAAGAGCACCTTAGAGGAGCAGTCCTTCAGAAGTAAAGCTGGGCAAAGGCTCAGCAATCTGACAGAAACTGTGTTTACAAACTGTGGAACAATTTCAAAATAATGTTCCTCAAAGTAAAATTGCATAAACTTTGAAAATTCAATCATCTATGATACATAAACAAAAGATTCAAAGAATCTAGAGGCTTGTTATTGGCACTCAGTTCAAACGCCTGCATCTCTGGTGCTATGAGGGTGGCATTAGTGCTCAAGCAATTTCCTTCTTGGATTAATAAAGTATTCTGATTCTGGTCGTCTCCATTCTCAGATGCTACACAGTGGTAAACGTGGCCCTGTCCTAACTTTTTTGAGATGCGTTTGTCATCAGATTCAAGTTGAGCTAGTATTTTTCATGACACAGTAAAATGTCTCACTTTGAACATTTGACACATTTTCTGCGTTCTTTTGTGAATAAAATTTGATTTATGAGATTTGCAAGTCATTTACATGGTGTTTATGTTTCAGCGTCAAACCGTTTTGAAACTGGTGTGTTTTTCAGCTCCTGTTACCTTTACAGAGCTTATTTAGACCAAATATGCATCCTTACTGTGAGTAAGTAAGGGTGCATAGTGAACAGATTTTGCAAAGCCACTTTGTAAACCTCTTTTTGCCCCTCACTGGAGACAAAAAAAAGAAGATTTGTTAATAGCAATCAGTTACAGAACAGCTTTTATCCCCTAGATAGGGGCTGGAGTCCTCAGTAACATCCTTCGGGCTGAAACTCATCTTTGATTTCCAGAGTTAACAGTGAGAGGCATGGATTTCCTCTCTGTTCTCTTCAGACTGTTGGCGAGAGCTGAGGAAGAGAGAGAGAAAAGAGACAGGAGAAGAAGCTATGGTTTGTTGATTGCCATCCTTGTGGCGGCGGTTTGCCACAGCCGCTATTCTTGGGGCTTGTTTTGCGTGGGGGTTGAGAGAGAGAGGAGAGATTTTACCATGGCACTGCAAAATGAGAAATGACACGGTTTCCCCAAACGTGGCGCCTCATCGGCCTGTTATGGATTAGTTAAGGCTGTTATTCTAATCTGCACCCCTTTTCTTCGCTGCCTCATTATGGAACGGAGGTGCCAAGGCCTCATAGGGAGAATAACATGGAGCCCTGTTAAGAGTCGTTATGGAAGACAGATGATGCCTTGTTGATGGAAGTCAGTGCTGATCTGACGGGGGCTGGAGGAAGCCAAGCTCCAACCGTTTGTGATGTAAGAACTTAAATCCAATCACTGAACATGTTTGACCGTGGACTGCAAGAAATATGACGACAGCAGAACAAGGTCCTATACTGAGCCAAATGCCTTTGAAGTCTGATGAATGGAAATATGATGAAAAAGAGAAATATCCAACATTGTATATTATAGTGTGTAAGCCACACTGCATTACAGTCAGTGGCAGCTAGAATGGGGCATTTCCAAGAGTAGTATACTGGAAAAAAGGGTTTTATTTCCTTTGACCTTCAGCATTTAATTAATTTCAAGCCAGCCAAAAATGCTACTCCAACTCCATTTCACTGTTTTCAACTTTGCAGTTGACTCCTTTAAATTTGTGCACATTCAAACAAGGGCCGCTGATCACCACTTATCCTCTTAAATAGGCAGCTGCAACATGTCTAACCCTTCCTAACCATTCGTTAACAAGAATATTTCAGGAAGTGCTTAATGGAGGAACCTCACACACAGAGAAGGTACTTGTAATTATCTGTGACACAGGGCCATTAAAGGGATCATATACAAACCACATAAAGCACCACTATTCATCCACTCCATCCCAATCAGACTAAAGGCCTTTTCAGTTAACATGTTGAAGAGCATTTCATCTGCGGATGAAAGACAGTGACAAATACTGAGGGAGCAACTGGATCAGAGGAAATCAGACAGATAAATTCTTATTCACCTGGGAGGGTCAAGCAGTGAGGTTTGTGTGCTTTCAGTGTCAGGGATGGTTACCGGAAACTAAACTAGATCCTGACACATGGATTGGTGGTAACCAAGTAGGTCAATAAATCCTTTAATCTAAGTGACTATAGGCAGCTTGTGCATTCCATACTTACTTGCATTACGCTTGAATTTAAAGAGTGATGCTTTGTCACAAGCCTTCTTTTGGCTGTTCCTTTTAGGGGTCACCACAGTGGGTCATCTGCCTCCATCTCACCCTATTTCTTGTGTTCTCTTCTGTCACACCCACCCTCTGCATGTCCTCCTTCACTACATCAACTTACCTTCTCTGTGGTCTTCCTCTTTTCTCCTACCTGACAGCTTCATTTTCAACATGGCTCTCTTCCACCTTCTTCCTACTCTCACTACAGATCAGTGTCATCTGCGAACATCATAGTCCATGGACACTCCTGTCTAAGCTCATCTGTCAACCAGTCCATCACCATTTACAACTTAACTCTCATAAAAATAAAACAACACACTTGTAACCTACCATCATTGTCTGATAAACATCTATTGCTATTAGTGAACTAACACAGACATCTTCTTTTCCTATTGACCAAAAATTGCTTTCTAGTGACTCCCTTTTTGCTATGTAACTAAGACAAGGATCACTGAGGATGAAAAATGTAGTGTTTCACACTCAGCTTTTGGACTGGCATACGTTTGACCATCAAAACAACAAGTGTATGTATGGAAGCTGGTGATTTGAGGCACATCAGTTGGCTTTCACATCACAAAAGTAAAAGCTCTTACCACAGTAACACAAAGTTTGGATGATTACAATAAATTGATCTGGTACACAAGTCAAACACTGAGGCATCTTATGTCAATACTGATGGAATACTGCAGCTGCAGCCAGCCAGTTTGTATTTGATTCAATATTTAGACCTAGAATAGTTCTGTTTGGTTGCTTTTCTTTGCGTCATGCCTATAGTAAAGCATCTCAAGTGTGTTCAGATTAAAAAAGAAAACCTTCAAGTTTTGTGGTTACAGTGCAATGATTTTATAGTTATGAAGATTTTTTTTCCCTGTTCATCTACAAACTCCTGTTGTCATCTATATGAATACAAGCTCCCATCATACACCAGAGGAGGAAATCCATGTGTGAAAAAGGCCGTTGTGGCTCAGTGATGCTGAAGAGTCTGAACAGGAGATGTACGAGCAGTTTATAAATGAGCACAACAGAAAGCCTGGTGGGCCATAAATCAGATCAGGAGACAAGACCATATGCAAATGTATTTAGGTGTGACTTGCTGACATCAGCAGCTCTGGACAAAATGCCTCCGTGGTCCATTACATACCATGCTAAGTTTCACAAGCGCAAGGGGGGGCGGTATAAGGGGTAGAGCAGTAAATAGGTGTCATAATGCCGAGAACATCTGAGAGACCTTTTTTTTTCCATTAACACAGGCTAAAATAAAGGCTATGGTGAGAAAAGGTATAGGGGACACATTGCCGGAGGTAAACTTTTTATGCACTGGACTTGTGGGAACTGAAGGTCAAAGTTACCTTGCTTGATAAATCAGTATAGAGTACACAGGATAAAGGAGTTTTTTTATACCCTAGAAAATAATAGCAGGACAATTTATCAAAACAACAGACAGCATCAAGCACTTTTCTCCTTAGGGCAATTACTCTGGGTATCCCAAGGGGTGGTTTTAAAATTTGCAGGAGGAAAATGTGCACTATATTGACAGCTTTTTCTATTTAGTTCCATTGCCACGGGTGTATAAACTCCAGTACCTAACCATGCAGTCTGTCTTTACAAACATTTAAGCTAGAATGGGTTATTCTCAGGAGCTCAATGAATTCAACCTTAGTACAGCAATATGATGCCATTGTTAAAACAGTTTGTGAAATTTCATCCCTCCTAGATATTCCATGATCAATTGTAAGTGATATTATTCCTAAGTGAAAACATTTAAGAACCACAGCAACTTAGCCACGAAGTGGCACACCTCGTAAGTTACAGAGCGGGGTCACTGAGTGCTGAGGTGCATAGTGTGAAAAAGTCATCAGTGCTCTGCTGATTCAATAACTGCAGAGTTCCAAACCTCCTCTAGCATCAACACAAAAACTGTGCCAAGAGCTTCATGGCATGGGTTTCCATTGCTGAGCAGCTGCATACAAGCCCTATAACACCAAGCATAATGCCAAGCATCGGATGGACTGGTGTGAACACTGGAGCAGCGGAAACGTGTTTTTGTGAGTGACAAATCATGTATCTGATGGCCAAAACTAGGTTTGGCAAATGCCAGGAAAACATTATCTCCCTGACTGCATTGTGCCAACTGTAAATTTTGGTGAAGGATGGATAATGGTATGGAGTTGTTCTTCTGGGTTTGGTCTAGGTCTCTTACTTCCAGTAAAGATAAATCTTAAAGCTTCAGCTTACAAAGATAGTTTGGATAACTCCATGCTTCCAACTTTGTGGGAACAGTTTGGGGAAGGCCCTTTTCTGTTCCAGCATGACTGTGCACCAGTGCACAAAGCAAGATCCATAAAGGTGTGGTTAGATGTAGTTTGACTGGCCCACACAGAGTACTGACCTCAACCCCATCTTTGGGATAAACAAGGAGGGAACCAGGTCCCCCTGAATGAATGTACAAAAATTCCTTGAGAAAAACTGCAAAATCTTGTAGAAAGCCTTCTCAGAAGTATGCATCCCGTTATAGCAGCACGGGGGGGCCAACTCCCTATTAATGACTATGAATTTAGAATGGAATGTCAAAATGTCCTGTAGGTGTAATGTGTAATTCGCCCAATACTTTTGTTCATATAGTATATTTCACCATTACTAACATGGCTTGGAGGTTCAGCCTTTTAGTTGAACCTCTAAGTGAGGTTTAAGTTATGTGAAAGTACATGATTTCATATCATTTCATGTTTAAAAGAAAGTAAATGGTAATTTTGGGTAATTAATGTTATTTTTTTCATGCAGAAAATAGTATACTTTAAGACACTGGCTGTGGCAATGACAAGCTACATGCAACAGCTGCTGTTTTAATGATTCAGTACAGTAATACATTAACATTTCACTGACAGGTGGGCACTGGATACTCGTCTATTTTGGATTTTTTTGGGGGGTAATTTTTTGGTTATTTAAAAGGCTTCAGTTAATGTTGCAAACTTGGTTTCACATACAAACTTAAAGAAAGCAAAAGTTGAAGAAAAAAAAACCTTTCCAACTCAGCAAACCATATGAGAAATGTGCGGTAAGATAACATCAGCAAGGCAACTTTTTTCCTCTACGATCTGGGTTAGTCTTTACTACGGTAGTTCACCATCCATTAAAGCCATGAAATTCACAAGATGAAATGCATGAGTCAAGCAATAATATTGTTTCATAAGCTCAATTGCCACTTAATTAGGTATACCTGGTCAACTGCTAGCTAATGTACATATCCAGTCAGTCGTGGCAGTAGCTCAGTGCATGTAGAGATGGTTGAGACCTGTGTAAGGTCTGGGCTGGTCTACTATTTCAGAAACTGCTGATCTACTGGGATTTTCCAGCACAGCCATCTGTAGGACCACTCTGTGTAAACCCTAAAGAGAGAACGCCTTTCTGACACCAGAAGAGAATGGCCAGACTGCTTTAAGCTGATGGGAAGGCAAAAGACTCACTTCAATCAAGGTGTGCAGAGGAGCATTTCTGAATTTACAATGCATCTAGACTACTACTACAGACTCAAGCTTGTGATGGTAGTCTAATGGTGTTGGGAATATCTTCTTGGTACACTTTAGGTCCCTTAATATTGTCTGAGCATTGTTTAAATGCCACAAGCCTACCTGAATATTGTTGCCGACCATGCCCATCCCCTTTATGACCACAGTGTACCCATCTTCTGATGGCTTTTTGCAGCGTGATAATGTGGGATGTCGGAGCTCAAATCACTTCAAGCTTCTTGAACATGACTGAGTTCTCTGTACTCAAATGGCCTCCAGTCACCAGATCTAAATCAAACAGAGCACATTTGGGATATGGCAGAATGGGAGAGTCTCAGAGATGTGCAGCTGAGAAATCTGCAGTAACAGAGACAATATGTCAATATGGACCAAAATCTGAGGACTGTTTCAGCACCTTGTTGACTCAACGTCACGAAGAATTAAGGCAGTTCTGAAGGCAAAAGAGGCCCAACCTGGCACTAGTAAAGTGTAACCAATTAGATGGCCAGTCAGTGTATACTACAAATCTTGCTAAAGCTTGAACTTCACTTATGGCCCCAAGAAACCAACATGGTGTGGCCAAAATGCCAACGCTGATGCTTTAAAAGGAGTCCAAATTCAATGGGCTAGACCCATATTTTATATACAGTTTGATTCAAAGGCAAAATTAAACTTTTGTCCTTGCAGGCACTAATACGTCACAGAGGATTACATGGTGTCCTCTTCAAAGTTATAAACTCATTTTTGGTCCCTTGTGCTTCATCCTGTGATCTGAATGACTGCTTGCTCAGAGAATTCAAAGGGGAGTCAAAGCAATTTTCAAGCACCTGCCAAAACACTAATGATTCAGAGCACAGCTGGAGGAAACCCACTGAAAATGTATTTCTTCATGTCAAATAACTAAAGACGTGATATGAACTTACACCAACTCATCTGTGATGACCGTTAACTGCTGAAGCCTAATCGCATTTTTACTAGTGTGTAATCGCTATGCACAGTTGCAAGATGCCCGACCAAATCATTTGTACTGCCACGATAAGACCAGTTTCATCTGCGAGAAGAGCCTCCAATATGTCACGTAAAAACCAAATATGCTGTCACTCAGCCAAATCTCCTCACATCATCCATTTCCAGTAAAGCACTGCAAACCAGAGAAGCGCCATGCAATCTTAATATTGACACACGAATGCTTTTAAACTGCAAAAATGACTCCTTTCACTGCTTTCAGGAAAAGACATTTCTGTTCTAGCACTTGAGCTAATGGAACAGTAAATATCAGAGAGGAAGCTTCATAAGCAGCTCAAAGAGCAGCCTTCTTATCTGCCAGAGCCAAACAGAGAGCTAGAGTGACTACAAGATTGAGCATGCCATAAATATTGTTTTCATTAAACCGAGCAATGTGCTGAAACCCCTTTCTCCCCAAACAGCGAATACTTTAAAGATGCTTTCTTTACAAAAAGGCACTGTGGTTTCATCGGCAGCTCCCATCTATGTCCTTGCAGTGCCCCTAAAATGACAGTCGGGCAGTGCGAGGTGGCTGCTCGGTGGGGAAGCGCACTTCAAAGCAGGCCATTTCATCATCAGCGACTGTCAGCCTCAAGTGGAGCATGAGATAAAAAAAAAAAAAAAAAAAAAAAGGGGGGAAAAAAAAAAAAAAAAAAAAAAACAAAACACCACACAC
>VUQH01019899.1:1916-24032 GCA_015106775.1 Etroplus canarensis | reverse complement strand
CACAAGGGCTAGCAGCAACAGTCGCTAAGATAACAAGCTAACAAAGGCTCCAAAGAAATAACAGCAATCACTACAAAGAGAAACTAAAGGGGAGGGGCTAAAGAGTCACTGAAACAAAAAGAGAAAACAACACAGGCTCTAAGTGCAAAGCAATGCTTACAGTAATGAAGTAATAAAAGATGGCACTCAGTCTTAAGCCTTGGAGTTACTGCAGGCAGAAAGTCCGAGGAAGAATCATATCCAGGAATAATGTTGAGGGAGAGCCAAAGGAGACAGAGGAAACTGAACGGTCTGGCGTCGATGAGTTGTAGAGCCGAAGATAATATAGGAGCAGGTGAGTATGAAAGGGAAGGTTTACAAGACTGTAGTGAGACCTGCTATGATTTATGGTTTGGAGATGGTGGCACTGACGAAAAGACAGGAGGCAGAGTTATAGGTGGCAGAACTGAAGATGTTGAGATTTTCTCTGGGAGTGACCAGGATGGACAGGATTAGAAATGAGTACATCAGAGGGATAGCGCAGGTTGAGAAGTTTGGAGATAAAGTCAGAGAGGCAAGGCTGAGATGGTTTGGACATGTTCAGAGGAGGGATAGTGGATTTATTGGACAAAGGATGTGAAAGATGGAGCTGCCAGGCAGGAGAAGAAGAGGAAGACCACAGAGAAGGTTCGTGGATGTAGTGAAGGAGGACATGCAGAGGGTTGGTGTGAGGGAAGAGGATGCAAGGGCTAGGACTGTCATGAAAAAGCCTTCTTCCTCTTCTTTCAGCTGCTCCTGTTGGGGGTCCCCACAGCGAATCATCTCAGCCTATCCCTTGCATTTTCTTCTGGCACACCAGCCATCTTCATGTCCTGCTTCACTACATCCATGAACCTACTCTGTGGTCTTCCTCTTCTTCTCCTGCCTGCCAGCTCCATCTTCAACATCTTTGTCCAGTATACCCATAGTCTCTCCACAGCACATGTCCAAACCATCTCAAGCTTCATCTCCAAAGCACTCAAACTAAGCATCTTCAGTTCTCTCTTCTCTAAAAAGAACATGGCAGCATGGCTTAGATAGTAAAGTTGCATCTGAACAAACCTCAAGACTTCTGGAACAATGTCCTTTGGACAGATAAGACCTAAAGCGTGGCCAAAAGTGATTTATGCAGCACGTCCTGAGCACACCAGAAAATCTAAAACAGAATGGCTTAAAAAGAAAAGAATCAAGGTGTTGCAATGGCCAAAATCCAGACCTCAACCCAATTAAAATGCTGTCTATAAATGAATGCCTTCAAACCTCAAAGTAATAAAGCAATGTCGTAAAGAAGAGTGGGCCAAAATTTCTTCACAACACTGTGAAAGACTGAGTCATACAAAAAATGACCTTTTTAAGTTACTGCTGCTAAAGGTGGTTCTACGAGCCACTGACTCATAGGGTGTACTTTGTTTTTTACACATGGCCTCTCTGTTTTGGCTTCATTTTTGTTTAATAAATAATGACACAGTGGACATCTCAGGATGTTGATCATTTGTTATGGAATCATTCACTACATGAGTGTTGTCTGGTATTTTTAAAGGGAGAAAGGTTAAGGGTTATCTTTCACTTGGGCTTATGATATTAGTTTTATAACCCTTGTCCTGCCAGTTGTACAACCAGCTAAATGACTGGCAGTGAATGAAAACACCGGAAGTGATCAATACGTAGATGACCAGCAGTACATGAAACTTATCTGGGACATCAATATATTGATGTACTAGGGTTAAAAACCTTGGCTCTGGCTTAGGTGAATATTTTCAAAATTTGGAGGGGTGCATTTTTTGTATACATTATTATGCAATGATTTTAGTGTTTTGGTCTATCTAATATTAAGATTGAGCTGAATGTGGCCCATGAATTGAAGTGAGTCTGTAACACCCAGCCTTTCAGCTCTGTGAGACTTTGAACTAAATGCTGGCTAAAGTTAACATGCTAGGACATGCCCTGACTAAAATGCTGATAAAGAAGGTATAAAGTTTAGCCACAGTTTTAAAGTAGCCTGCTGTAAACTTTTTTATGATAAATGGTTCTGCAAGATAAAACGTGAGGAAATCAAAAAAGTGATGATTGTAAACATTTTTTTACAATAGATATGTCAGAAGTAAAAACGTGTGCAAATAATTAACAGCACACCAATTTTAAATGCTTAAATCACCCAGTGAATGGTTATCAGTTGTAATCACTCTTGTACACATTAGGTCAAACAAATGACTGCACAACGGCCTCTTTCCAACAGGTGTACTTGCTTCAGGGTCGTTGTATCTGTCTGTTGGCACAGTGTCATGGCTTACTTAGATACCCAGATGAAGCAGAGCCATCCTTAATGACATTATGCTTTTCCAGCTATCACGTGCCAAAACGTCTGTTGTGAAATGGTCTGTTCATTCTGTGGGGAACATAAATGTGAAACTTCATATTTAATTTTAAACCATTTAACTAAAAATATGACAAACATGGTGATGCAAGAGGGTAAGTCAGTAGGGATTCATCGTTTGGGGCTCATGAATATCTGTGACAAATATCATGCACTCCAGGTTTTAAAAAGAGGTGGAGCACTTGTAGAAAAATTAGATAATATCAATAATCGATAAGCATAACAATAAAATTACTACATAAAGGTGATAACTACACTGTATGGACAAAAGTATTGGAGCACGTAAACATTACACAGGAACTTTTATGACATCCTAATCTAAATCCATAGGCATTAATATGGAGTTGGTCTACAAGATTATGGAGTGTGTCTGTGGGAACTTTTGCCCATTCATCCAGAAGAGCACTGATATCAGATGAGAGGGCCTGGCTCACAATCTCAGTTGTAGATCATCCCAAAGGTGTTGAGGTCAGGGCTCTGTGTAGGCCAGTCAATTTCTTCCACATCAAACCCATCCAGCCATGACTTTATGGACCTCATACAAAAATATCTTGGTAAGCTCAAACATTGAGATTTCCCTTCACTAGATAATTCCAGAAAAACAACAGCAAAGCATTTTCCCTCCTCCACCAAATGTTACAGTTGGCACAGCGCAGTCAGGCAGGTAATGTTCTCCTGGCATTTGCCAAACTCAGACTCATCCATCAGATTACCAGATAGAGAAGCGTGAGTCTTCACACCACAGAACACATTTACACCAAGCACTGGCATGGTGCTTGATGATGTAAGTCTTACATGCAGGTGGAAACCCATGCCATGAACCTCCCAGTGCACAGTTTTTGTGGTGATGTTAATGTGAGAAGAGGTTTTGAATTCTGCAATTACTGAGTCAGCAGGGTGCTGGCAACCTTTACTCACTATCCTCAGCACTCTGTGACCCCCGCTCTTTAACTTTTCCTGCTCTGCCACTTTGTACCTGAGTTGCTGTGGTTCCTAAAGAAATTTCATGAACTGACTTGTTGTAATGGTGGCATCCTTTTACAGCACCAGGGTTGAATTTCAGTGAGCGCTTATGAACAGTCCATTCTTTCACAAATGTGTGTGGATTTTATACACCTGTGCCAATGGGACTGAATTAAATATACTGATTAAACCTGAAGAGGTTTAATGAAGAAGCTGAAGAGGTTTGACCCAGTATTTTGTCTAGAGTGTACCTTCCTACTGAATTTTTCCACTTGTTCTTAGTATTTAGTAACAGCTGATAAATACTGCACCAGTCAACAATTTATTTACCCCTAATAAAGATATTTCATCTTACAAGGTCTGCTCAGTGGTAGCAAATGCATTTGCATATTTCTGGTTTATTTCTTTAGGTGTTTTTAACCATCATGTCAAATTAAACATAATTCTATGGATGTTCACTGCCTCTTTTGCAAATCATTGGTAAATGTCTCGTGTTAATGCAATAACGTTTGCCAGTGATTATCAGTCAGCCAGTCTGTAGCTGTGAGAGAAAGCAGGTAAAAGGGCGGGCGGAGGGAGACTGTTGCTTTAAGAAGAGGTTGCATGGAGTGGCTGGTGATTTTCCACTCAAACTGATATTAAACGCGCACCAGCTTATTGAAACAGTTATCTTAGAAAAAAAAAAGTAGATTACATTGTTTGACTTATCGTTAATCGTAGGCTACAGAACAAGGAACAAGAGGCTGCTTAGTAGCAGTAAGAGGACAGGTAATCCCATAATTTCTTTATATACAATTTAGTAAATTAGGTTAATAAACTATAATCATAGCTATAATAGTAAATATATAATATATAATAATATAAATATTGCATATTTAAGGTTTATCTAAGTTTTTTTTAACATTTAATGTTTTGATGTGTAAGAATGCTCATGCATTTTCTTCGCTCGTGAAAACAGAAAATATTGGCTCCCTTTTCCTTTCACATGATGCTGTGTGCTTACATCCACTGTGCTTCCGCTGAAATAAAGATTAAAAAAAAGAAAAAAAAGAGTGTCTTTTAACCCAGTTACAAAACCAGCATGAGTAAATTAGGGCATGTTTGGGTCATCTGAAAACCGTAGCTGTGGTCTTTGAACCCAGTTTCCTGTGTGTGTATATCTGATAAGACAACGTTTCTCGTTGCTGTTGTGGTGCGTTCAGGCGCGCACGGGTTTCCCAGTGATGTGCGATGCTCTTTGCCCGCTGCGTGTCCAGGCGTAGATTGATTTATTTTTTCAGCCACAAGTCATTTTCTGAATGAGTGGATGAAAGGATAGTTTCACCCCCTATAGGAGACTGCTGAAGTAGATCTGATGAACTAAGATGTTTACTAGCTTATATCTTAGTGGGACATACTTAACCTACTTCTTCTGTCTCTGCCTCATCCAGTGTATGATGGATTGTCGTGTGTCCTCTAATAACACCAATCCGCCCTCTGAGCAGATAAAACCCCAGAGGCTGCTGTACCTCTTTTAGTGTAGGTGCTAAAAATAAAGTCCCCAAACTGGCATTTGAGGGGGATTTGAAGGGTTTCTGGCTCTCTGTGAAAACAGGAAGTAATTTATGTATATTTATAATGATTTTACCTATTTTTGTTTGTGAACTTGTAACTTTTATTTCTAGTTAACACATTATTGTGAAATTAGCTTATGATCCAGAAAAAAAAGCTTAGAAACATTTTTGCCCACACGATTGAATTCAATATCTGAGAAGTTTAAACATAATAATCAACTAAACCTTAAAATAATTATTGATTACCTGCTAAATTAAAGGGTGAAATACTGTTTGGTTGTTTCTTGGTTAAACTGTTTTTTAAAAAATCACAAAAACATACATTTTAGCATATTGCTCCATTAGTAAAATCAATTCTCTGACTGGAGCTACAAGTCAGAACTACCTTCAAAATGCAAAGTCTTTTAGCTGTACCCAGTCCAAGTCCAGCTAGGGGACCTTCAGTTGTTGTGTTCCTACATTCTGGAACAAGTTGCCTGTTGATCTGAGACCCACCACAACTGTTTGTTACTTGCTCTTTTTCATGGGGCTCTTCTACTACATAGCCCTGCTGTTGTAATAGGATCATGTTCACATAAGGCTTCTTCTTTGCATGAAAGAACTTTAACCTGCATTTGTGGATGGCATGGCAAATTGTGTTCACAGACAGTAATTTCTGGAAGTGTTCCTGAGCCCATGCAGTGATTTGCGTGACAGAATCATGCCTGTGTGCAATGCAGTGCTGCCTGAGGGGCTTAAAACCACAAGTATTGGTTTTTGGCCATATCCCTTGTGCACAGAGATATCTCCAGATTCTTAGAATCTTTGATGATATTATGTACTGTAGATGATGGAATGAAGTCTTTGCAATTTTACATTGAGGAACATTATTCTGAAATTGCTCCACAATTTGTAGAAATAAATTCACATCAACTGCTGAACCTTTGCTAATCTTTACTTCTGAGATACTCTGCCATTCTAAGGTGCTCTTTTTATACCCGATCACACTACCAGCCTGTTGCCAGATAATAAGCTGTAACATTTTCCTCCGAGTGTTTCTTTTTAGTACCTCTCACATTTCCAGTCTTTTGTGCCCTCATCCAAATGTTTTCAAGGCATGTTGCTGCCGTATTTTTCATGAAATAGTAAAAGTTCTCACTTTGAACATTTAATATGTTTTCTGTGTTCTTTTGTGAATAAAATATCAGTTTATGAGATTTGCAAATTGCATTGCATTATGTTTTTAGTTATATTTTACTCAGTGTCCCAACCTTTTTGGAATTGGGGTTGTAGTTATGCCTTTATATCAGGCAGTGCTAGATTCTGGCTATGAACCTGCTAATCTTCTGAAGTCGTTTCTGTGTAGCACTTGCATGTTATCACTGCACCTGCATGGGTTTTCTCCAGGTGCTCCTTATCCTTCCCATAGTTCACAAACCTGCATATTAGGTTCTTTCTTATGTAAAGCACCTTGCTGTAATGAAATGTGCTATATAAATGAAATTTCCCCAGTGCAAGATATCGTTGATATTGCACACAAACCGGATCATCACAAAGTAAGCATCAGCTTTAAACTTGACATATTGACCAAATCACAGAAGACATGATGTAACGGTGTAAAAACCATATGATTCTTTTATGGGAAAAAACAAAAGGTGAAAGACTGAATAGTCTATTCTCAACAATAATCAAACCCTCAGTTTTCTAAACAAACACCACAAGGTTAGATTTTATCACCCCATCTAACAGGCGTTCTTTGTGTTGTATACAGCTACCTTCAGAATACACATCCTGTGGTCTGTCATGCAAAAGACTAGAGAGCATTTGTCAAAGGTTACATAACCAAAATAGTATGTAGATCATGACACTGAGGGACATGCTGGATGATGGATTATGACGGTTAAAACCCAAGAGGCATCAAAGGTGTGTGTGGTTGCAGTGTTTGAATGACATCTTGTCACCAGCTGATTTTTGTCCCTCATTTAACTGTGTAAATCCTGCAGAGGAGTTTTAAACTGACTTTTTCCATGCCAGCCATTGTGAGCACTTGGAGCTGTGAACCGTATCTTAACAGACCACGGACAAAGAGAGGAGGCAAATTACCTTATTTGGTATTGTTTTTAGCTGATACTGTACTTGTTTATATTTCCCAGATAACACGCCACATGTAATGAAAGGATGGTGGACAGCACGGTATGCTCTTAAATTAAAATTGTTTTTACATTAAGATTCCGCTTCAGACGACGTGGTGTTGTGGAACTGAAATCCTCTTTAAGTGTGTAAAATAAACAAAAATATCTCAGTGTTGCATTCAGTTAGTCAATTTCTACCAGATGATAATCCAGTAAAGGACCCTCTCAGTCTTTCTCTCCCTCTGAAATGTCCTCTGTGTCCACAACATGAATAAGTAGTATGAGTGTGCATTGCTCTTGTATGACACACACTCATCCCCCACCACTTGGCAGTGAGTATGTTGTGGGCAGGGAATGGTAAGTGGAAATTTACAGTCTCCCATGTTGGTACCTGAGTTGTCTGTCACGGGGAGGCTATGTCCAATCTCTACTTTGGATTTAATTGTCTTTAGCCAAGGGGCGGGCACTGCTGTCAGCTCCACTTCTTCTGACCCTGTCGGCATAAAGGCATTCAGTACGAAGGAATGGTGACAGCTGTGAGAGAGGAACACTATACATAGTCGCAGCCATGAAGGAAATGTAAGTTTTCTGAGTTGCTTTGCTGGAGAGGAGATTTGATTTTACTGGTGGCTGCCTGGGTGTCACAGCTTTCTCTTTGAATGGATTTTAAAATTGTCAAAACAAAGCAATGTAATTCTTTGTTTGATATTAAAAGTCTCTTGTTAAGATTAAATCCACTATGAAAGAACTGCAAATAAGCTTCGCTTGTTGTCTTTTGTGATGGAAATCCACAGAAAGAAGAAAGAAGAAATGCATTTATCACTTTAGATTTTCAACAAGTCCAATGCTTTCTTTTTTAAGATTAGGGAATTTCTTGAGACCTATGTCTGGGTTGAATCCTGAGGACTATTTGCTTAAATCTATATCTGGAAATCAGACAGCTTCCTAACACGATGCAGGCAGGTGAAAGCATGTGCTGAGCAGCCAAGAGTGAAAGGAAGGGAAAGGGATAAAGAGAGAAACAGGATGAAAAACAGAACTGATCCAGTTATGTAAGCAAGTCTGAGAATGGAAAGCAATTCAAGTTAACTTGTCATGCATAATAGGAAGAGAGAAATCTTAGCAAAGGATGGTACACACTGTGAACAGGGGGTTAATTTAGTGAGGAGACACACAGTCACCAGCAGGAATGTGAGAGCTTTCAGGGAATCTTTTTCCTCTTGTTGTTGTTGGTAAAAGTCCTGAGAGGTGGAAGTTTCAAGATTCAAGTAGTCTTAACTTTGAAATTTGCACTTTTTTATTTACTTATTTATTTTTTTCATTTTGTAAAAAAATTCTTCCAGTTGTCAACAGAAACACAGCTAGTTTCTGTGCATGCTCTTTTGTTTGAGCTTTAGTGAATAACACAGTCTAAACTTTGTTTTTTCCCTCAAGATTTAAGGGGAAGTATTTGAATTTGCTTTGCCAGCTCATTCTCTGTTTGGAACAAACTTAAAAAGAGGAACCCTTCTCAGCAGTGTTAGATTTAATCTCATATCTTACAATTAATTATAGCTTTGTCATTGTGCCTCTTTTGTGCTTTCTTTAACATAAGCTAGCTGTGCACTTAAATTATATTCAGCCTTGACATGTCTTACACAGTTATTCCTATCCTATTAAGGTTACTTTTTCCTCTTTGGATCCTGCAATAAGATACCTTGACTGTAATAACAAATCCCGTCTTTCTTGGAAAGGTGGTTTACAGTGTAAACACTCAAGTGAACTTAAGCTGTTGTAGCTCCTTGAGAGCAGCCAACACTTTAAGAATATAGAGGGATCTCTTCTTTTCTAAATTTGGATTGTGCTGGATTGACCTGCTGCTGATATGTTAATTTAAGTGAAAGACAAAGAAAAAAGTCTATCCTTCAGGTTCATTCAGGGTCTTGTATTGGTCCCAACCATACCCACCCTTTTCCTTCAGTGACAATGTTGCTCCATTGATTACCATGTACAATGTAAGTTGACTTCATTTTGCAGTATGCATTATTTAGCTATAGATTCTTGAGATGGATTAAGAAACACTATGGGCATTTTCACTCTTTGATAGCTTGGTTGTGTTGTGTCACACTGGTGTTTGGAGTTTACATTTTATGACTTCCCTTCACATACTGTATCTTCGCAGTTCTAAAATACTTCTGCTCTTTCTTTCTATGCAAATCTGTTCCTCAAACATTTCTTTAGTCTGAATGACCTCCATGCATCAGTTGCTCAGATTAGCAAGATTAACAGCATTGTACTGTGTATCAGGTGCTCTCACAGCGAGCTAAAACACAGTCAGGAGACAGCATTATCTCCTTAATGCTCCTCCCTTTCACCGCTGTCTATTTGTCTGTCTCATTGTCTGTCTTTGCTTTTTCTCCCTGCAGCATGGCACAAAAAGAGAAGCTTCAGTGTCTGAAGGACTTTCACAAAGATACCCTGAAACCTTCACCAGGGAAGAGCCCAGGCACGAGACCTGAAGATGAAGCAGAAGGGAAGGCTCCTCAGAGGGAGAAGTGGGCCAGTAAGCTTGACTTTGTCCTGTCCGTGGCTGGAGGCTTTGTCGGATTAGGAAATGTGTGGCGCTTCCCTTATCTTTGTTATAAAAATGGTGGAGGTAGGCAGAAGATGCAGAACAGATGATGAAGTGTTCCATCATGAATGATCATAGATGTCTGAACTCAATCTGATTTGAATTTCCTAGGTGCATTTCTTATCCCTTACTTCATCTTCCTTTTTGGGGGTGGTCTGCCGGTGTTCTTCCTGGAAGTTGCACTGGGCCAGTACACCTCTGAGGGAGGGATCACCTGCTGGGGCAAGCTCTGCCCCATCTTCACTGGTCAGTCCAAACACAAACACAAATCCTTAAGTAAGACAAATAAAAACTCTGCACCACTGCACCAACCTTCCCTAACAAGACCATTTAATATTTAATGCTGAGTAAAAGCCTCATTTGTCTGAAGAAGTTTTCTGCCCTGATTTTCTTTCCCTGTCAGCCCAGTATTCATCATTTGGACATTATGTTCTGCCGAGGTGTCCCCTTCTCCCTCCCAGTGTAATTAGACCAGTGACTATCCCATTAGTCTGCTTTGTGTTGTGTAGATTACATCACACAGAAGCTAAGAATTAAAATTCCTGTGCACAGAGAATCATAAGTGTTATTTGTTTATTAAGTACGGGGTTAGCTTCAGCTAGAGGATACACATATATAAATATATATTTTCATATTTGAATGGATATGTTTTCATATATATTTTTATATTCATATAAGCTATGTATGTGACACTTGAGTCACTAGTTGTATCTGATTAAAAAGTGAGTAAATTTTTTTTTTTGTCCAAAATAGGATATAAAGGTGTTTATCTTTGAATGTTATAGTAATGCTACACATTCCCAATGCTTTATGAGTTTATAGCCAATCTGAATTCTTGAATGAATGCAATACAAACTTATTATGAACATAGAGAGCAAAGACAGAAAAACATACATGCACTTCCTTACATCATTGCTACAATAAAGAGTCTGTATACTTGCACCAAACAGCTGAAAGTGCTGCGAACTTCAGCTGTGTGCATGCTTTCATGCAACAACACGATTGGGTTATTTGTTTATTCTTAAACACATGAATGGCTCTTTGGTGGACAGGAGAGGACACTAAGTTTTCTCCCACAGACTTCTATTCATGATTACTTAGGTGCCAGTCTCTTATAAGGTCTTTGCTAAAACAGTCTGATGAGTTCTTGGTTGCTGTGGAAACAGACTATGGGGAAAAGTTGCTTAGCAATGGGTAGGCATTAGTCACTTGCAGCAGGTCTGCATGAAAAGATCATTTTGCTTGCACAGAGCTGCAGGTTTTGTTTTGGATTATAAGAGATTATAAATAGTGCATCTCATCTGAGTCGGGCGCTGCCACAGTCAAATTCTCTCACCGGTTTCTTTGCCTGATATCACCTCAAGCTCTTGGGGCCTCTTACATGCAGCCCTTTACCTTTGAATGACAGCTGTAGACAAGCACTGCTACACCACACCCTCAGCAGCTGCTTTGACACCCTTACTCATGTTCACACGTGGGACTTCACATGAAAAGAGAGGAAACTGCGTGGCCCTGAATCTCCAGCAGCTGCCAATGGTCTCTGCTATTCAGAGAATGCTCAACCTGCTGTCTGAGAAAGTCTCCAATTAGCTGCAAAGCTGACCAGTCACAATTCTCCCCATTGTTCATCATTATCAACCAGTGAATCACAATAACTTTAGTCACAGCTGAGCCTATGCACACCCCTGTCACAGCGATGGATTGTCTATCAGTTTGCATGTGGAATGTGGGAAGGAGGAGGTGGAAGTGAGAGAGATGATGAGTTTAAAAATACTCTGGAGTAATGGAAAAGTGCAGGGGATTTCTGTGCCCAGTTTCATGGCAAAGTCATCTAAAAATAACCTAAAAACACTGAGGACATTCTAATAGTAGGTAGATGATTAAAGCCTGGGCTGTTTCCCTCCGAATTCAGTTAGTCGGCAATTATTTTTCTGTTTTTAAAGTTTAAATAAAATCTTCCTATTCACCTTTGATCACACTCGGTATCGTTGCAGGCTGTGAAGTGTACACTGCTGGATCCGTAACTACACAAGATTTCCATCTGGTTTTAAAGCGGCTATAATATATATTTTTATACAAACAATCAATCACATGAGTAATTGCATATCAAATGGGTTGCTTGTTGTGATCAACCCTCATGGAATTTTCACCCATCTCCACAGCACATTGTATGTGTTGCATTGTGTGCTTTGCATTGTTTTGATTTCCAGTTTTGATTCATTCTTAACTGAGCTCACCAGATGCTGTAGACAGCATCAAAAAACCTATGGAGTAGGTGAGCAGCTTTGGAACACAGAGCTAAAAAATGAGTTTGTTGTAAAAACTTGTAGAATGTTGTATTAGGTCAGTGCCGTGTTTGCAGCTTGTTTTTTGCCCACAAGTCATCACAGATCCGTTATTGCAGGTTTAAACAAAGAAATCTTAAGTATGCTTATATTGTGGCAATGTTAAAATCACCCTCTCGTTTTGTCTTCAGGTATTGGCTATGCCTCTATCGTGATCGTGTCTCTACTCAACATCTACTACATTGTGATCTTGGCCTGGGGACTCTACTACCTGTTTCAGTGCTTTCAGCCCGAGCTTCCCTGGGCAAAATGCAAGCAGCCTTGGAACACAGAGCACTGTGTGGAGGACACAGTCCGCAAGAACAAGACCCTTTGGCTGACAGCCAATGCTACCAACTTTACCTCCCCCGTCACTGAGTTCTGGGAGTGAGTGACACACACACACACACACACACCTGCATAAACTAAAGTAACACTGACTTAATCTCACTTGCGTAAATCTGTTTGAATAGTAAAGTTCTTGCAAAAGTGCAGTTTACTTTTAAAAAGTACTAGGCCCCCCCTAGTTTATTATAAGCCTTATTTGTACTGCTCCTTTAATATATTAGATCCAGCTCAAAGTTAGACTTTGGTTGTCACACTGAAGTGAAATTTGGATTTTTCATTCACAATTGCTTTTTTTATGTGTTTATATCTGAAGATACTTTGTCATTTAGACTCTGGACAAACAAGAGCAACACAGTCCAATTTATTAATCTCGTGTTGTCATGGTCTAAAGTTGACTTACATCTTTATGTGTGTTTTTGAAATGTGAAAGATAATCTCTTCTGCTTCAAATCCCATATACGGTTAACCTCTTATGGTCCCTCATTTCCTCTGCAGACGCAACGTCCTAAGCATCTCTACTGGGATTGAGGACATAGGGCCCCTGAAGTGGGACCTAGCCCTGTGTCTCCTGGCAGTGTGGGTCATTTGCTTTTTCTGTATCTGGAAAGGAGTCAAGTCCACTGGGAAAGTGAGTGTGAAGCATAGGCACATCCTGTACTTTTTGGGCTGTTTGGTTGCTGTTTGGTTTTTACTTTTTCCCTAACAAGTCAGTTACAAAACACTGTTGCTCAGAGAAAACCCACATTCTTGGAAACAAGGTTAATATAGAAGATTAATAGACACAGGCATCAGTGCTGTCCTGAAAGTTAGTCCTTGGCCAGACACACTGTCCGCTGTAAACACTTGACTGCTGCTCCTTAGCCCTGTCTTTGTTTCTCTTAGCAAAACAGAAATTGGGTCAGAGGCAAAAGGAGCGACTCTAGAAAATGATTAACTCGAATAGAAACTTGATGTGGGTTTATTTCTCTGTTTATTTTGACAAGGGCGTCTTGAATTGACATTATCTTTAAGCAGATAGTGATTCATAAATTTAGTGAAAAGTTGTTTGCATCACAGATTTGAGAAAAGAAGTGCATACTGCCCCCCTACAGTCATTTGTAGAAGGAAGTCACATAAAAAGAACAATCCTTCTTTCATGCTGGAGTTGGAAAAATATATGTTAGAAGAAGTATTTATCCCATTATATTGCAACAGTGATGAGTCATAAGTCCATGACTGTTGGTCATTGTTTTTAGCTAATAAATCCTTTATCTTGTCTAGGTGGTGTATATAACAGCAACTTTCCCATTTGTGATGCTGATTGTACTGCTGGTGCGTGGTGTCACTCTGCCTGGAGCAGCTGAAGGGATCAAATTTTACCTTTACCCTGACCTAACACGCCTAAAGGATCCAGAGGTAAGACACGAAAACTCTTTGTTTTACCTGTTAGAGCTCCCTGCACTAACTCCCCAGTCATATATCAAAGGAACAGTTTGAAATTGTATTTCTTTGCTGAACATCAATGCAGCTCGCATTTTTGAGCTTTAAATATGAAGCTACACAGCAGTCAGTTTATGTAGTTTAGAATAAAGATCTGAACCTGCTACACTTGCTCTATCAAAAAATACTGAAATCACCAAACAACACTTACACAGCTGACTAATTAACAGGAGCACTTTTTTGTCCATAAAGCCAAAATACAAGAACATTTTTGCAATACAGCTACAAGCAATGAGCATCATGACAACTTGATATGATTGTGTTAAAAGCACAGCTATAAGCACTAGCAAGGATTTTTTTTCTGTATTGTAATGCCTCCATCGGTCAAATGATGCAATCTTTTTAGGACAACATTGGGAAAGGGTGTCGTGTCCATTCGCTAAGATTGGTATTCAAAACATAAAACAGTTGCTGAGATATGAACTCTCTTCTGTTTGGCAGCGTTACAGTTGAATTCAGCTTCGATTTAGAACTGAATAGAGCTTCAATTTAGACCCATCGGTGATGCAAGTATCCTTGAGAAACTTGCTGATTGTGCCATATTTAAAAAAGTTTTAGAGAGCTGCATACAGTGGATACCAATGTCAGAAGTAGATGAGAATGATGTGTAAAGTCCCGTTCCCACATATGCAAAAAGTGGTAATGAATACTAAACATGTCATAAGTACTTAATGATTGAATTTGTTGAGCATGATAGTGATTTTAAGGCTTACTAAACACATCATATTGTTGTGGAAATCAGGGTGCCAATTTTGAAATTGCCAAAACTTTCATGAATTACAGTTTCATAAATCTACAATGTCGTAGACTGTTGTAAATCCCTCATAATTATTGTAAATGCATCTTCATTTATATAACCCCATTGGGCTAGTTTGGCAAATTTTTCACTGAAATGTCAGGAATGTCCGTGAAGTAGTTGTGAGGCAGGTATGACATCTTGCTTCATTAAAGTTGTAAATACCTTGTAACTTGTCATGTGAATTCATAACATTTTCCTTCTGTTTTCTAAACAATATGTCATATTTTGTATCTTTATTGTAATTGCTCCATAATGATTCACAAGGAGATACAATTATTTTGCGTATTTGTTCACATTTTTTTAAAAAATGATTGCCACTTTTGCCTGCATTGCACACATAGCTTGAAAAAACGTAACTGTTTCTTATCCGTTTTATTAAACCTGCTCCAGAGGCCACTCAATGAGGAGTCATTATGAATTTCAAGTGGTACTGATAATCAAATTAAGGGAACTCAGTTTAATAAGACGAAGAAACATACCTATCCCTGTGCTCTGGATTTGCTTGTAGATTGATTTTTTTGCCTTTGAATAGAGCCAGATTCCAGCCTATGTGCTAAGAAAACCTTCTGCTCCTCATGGCTTTATATTTGCTACACATTTACATGCTCCTAGGACAAGCCGTTTCCCAAGTTGTTCTTCCAGCATTGCTGTGTTAAGGTTTTTTTACCTCTAACTTTAGAAACAGCATAGATGTTGTATTTAGTAATGAACGCATTGTTCCACAGAGCTTTATAGCATCTTTCAGTTCATATTTTGACTTTTACAGCTCCCAGCTTTCTGCATGTAGGACATCTTGCCGGATGTACAAATAAGTAATTGTTTGTCAGCATGTTCACACACAATAAGGTGACGATATGACAGTGGAGTGTTTAAACCTTATTTCTACTTTCGTAAAGTACTAAAAAAAGTAGTTATTGTAGCTTTAACACAATCTTTTAGTTGTTTTTAAATACAATCTTTTAAAATCTTTGCGTAAGAAATCATTCTTGGTTAGCTCGGGAAAAGAAACCTTGATAAAATCCCAGTACATAGTTATTTAAGATTGACGTCATGTAAAAACACAGTGAGAATCAGTGATTACTTCCTATTTCTCAGGTGTGGATTGATGCAGGAACCCAGATTTTCTTCTCCTATGCCATTTGCCTGGGCGCCATGACATCGCTGGGGAGCTACAACAAATACAAATACAACTGCTACAGGTGAGTTGTGTTTCCAGTGGGCCGAGTGGGACTGTAGTAGTGACAGCAACTCGTGTCAGAGACGGTTGCGTGAAAAGAAAATGGGAACTTCGGTTCCACCTGTGTTCATTAACAACCTCCATGACATATGTGTGACATAGGGACTGTTTGCTGCTGGGAGCCCTCAACAGTGGTACCAGTTTTGTGTCTGGCTTCGCAATATTTTCCGTCCTGGGCTTCATGGCACAAGAGCAAGGGGTGGACATTGCTGATGTGGCAGAGTCAGGTACGAGGGTTCTGTAAAGGCAGCAGTGATGGTGGGCGCTGCTTCCTGGTTAACAAATTAAACAGTAGTGAATATAAAGAAAAACAGCAACGAAACCCAAATAAGAATTGGTCTTCACGTTCAGCTTCGAACTGAGGTGTAATTTGGAATTGAGTGGATCCCCTGATTAATCCAAATGACGGCATCGGAATATGGAAGCTTCCGCAATCAAACACTCCTTGACAAAAGCAGATTGTCATAATATATTGAGGTAATTTGTTAGCGCTCATTCGAATAAAGCAAGTTGGGGCAAAGATAGGCATTGGAGACTTGATTGTGCTTTTTAAAGATGAGTTGAAAAATGTAGTAAAATACACTTAGAATTAGCTGTGTGATCATATACAGTAGAGCTTGTGCCAGTGTGATGGCTTAAACATGCTATCACAGTTTATGTTGTGAAATGTTCCTTTTATGTACACGAGAGCCTGACATCAACGTTACTGTGGTTCCTTTTTTGAGTGACATTGGCATATGTGGGTCTTAGTTGTTTCCATTATTTATTTATTCATTTTTTTTATTCTAAAAGCTAAAGCCAGTATCTTACCTGTTTTGTCCTGTCTGTTTACTCTGTCCACAGCCATCAGATATAGTAATTCAACCTCACAAACATTTTTAATTTAACAAAAAATTTTTAATAGAGGGGGGAAAAAAGGTCTTGGTGCTAGTAGAATTGTTTTCACTGCCACGTGAAATTGATCTTGAGAAAATGGTTTTAACAGAATTGTCAGTGCCAATAGCTTTTCGATGGACTTACTGTAATCGCTTGCTGTATACAGTATTACTGGAGCTCTGACAATGTAGCTTTGTCTTTGGGAACAAATGCAGTTTATTGTAGAAGTTGTGCATGGTTTTCTGACGGAAACACAAGGCTTTCATTTAAATGTCACCCTTAAATGTATTAACACACCAACTGAGAAAAGCTACCTTTGGAGCTGATTTGAAAAGACTGAACGTGCTCTTGTCCTGTATGCTTCAGTTACACTCTTAAAAGGCACATAAGGCAAGTAATCTTTTATCAAATGAGTCCCAAACAATAAAATCTATACTCAGAACAAAAACTTTTCATCAGGTGCTCTTGGGAAACTCAGGCTTCATCTATGCCCCAAGATCGGCCAGCTAAAAATGGAGCTTAGCACAGTCTGCTGACATAAAAAAGGTTGTCCTTGCTGCCAGCCCAGTTGTACAGTTCCATAGTGCCAATTTAATGGTGGAATGTGCAGAATTCTCCAGTGTCAGTGTTGTCTGGTGAGTGAGCTGATGCTCCTCAGGGAACTAGAATGGAAGTGTTGGATAAAAGAACAGAGCCCAGCACTTTTGCATGGTGCACAGAAGTTGGTCCTGTGGTTTTCATGCCTTAGAAAGTTTGTCCATGTTTGTGGGTCTAACAGCAAAGAAGGTACTGTAGACAGCACAATATAATAAGTGTTGGAACTTTCACTTGCTCCTCAAGCCCACCCAGGCAAGCAAGTCATCAAAGCTCAAAATCCTCGTAGAAAAGTCTGCTTTAACTGTAACTGTTTGGATGTGTTTTGCTCAACAGAATGTGCTGACTGAATACCCAAAGACTAGTGTGATTTTTCACAGTGCACTGTAAGCACACATAATATGGCTTCTGTTTACTTGAATGTGTTTAAAAAAAAAAGATTCAAAATGCACTTTTTGGAAATGTTGAATTTGTAGTAATAACTGATCAATCGGTTTCATGTGAGTTAATACCTAAGGTTTGCTAACTGCTAGCATTTTCCCTCTCAGGGATGGAAAACGTGGTGTATGGTTTTGAGTCAACGTGGTGTTTGGTTGGATGCCTCATCATAATTTGCTACAAAAATGGAACACATTGACGTACCTTGCTATCAGCTGCAATGCCGTTTTGCTGTTATGGCTGCTTCCCTGTTCCTTGACTTCTGTTTTAGAGTTCCCGATGTAGCAAGTCAAATTAGACCTCATTAAAAAAAAATTAAACAAAAAAAAGCATTTGCTTATTATCTGACCACTCAGTTTGCATCTGCTGCTGTTTTGCAATGGTCATTTTGCATTCCTCATAGAAAGGGTCGTACTTATTTCAGTCAGGAATGCAAAATGGCTTGGGTGACATACTGAACATATTGATTTGCCTTTTTAAGCAGGTAAAAGTGAATTAAACACTTTAAAAAGGTTAGATTTTTCATAGAATTCCTGCAGTGTTGTGGTGGTGTTTGGTGTTTTTGGTAATAACACATGTACTAGTTATTTTCCATTTCATAATGTACGTGCATCCATTTACGGAATGATTTACAAGTTATCTCATGACTTACTTACTTCCACAGAGATGCAGTTACATTATATTCAAGACAGTGTGCATTTATTGTCATGCGCTACATGTTCTTTATCCTTCTGTTTTCCTTTATTGTAAGAATTCTTTGTAATACGTCATTGTTAATGATATGAAACCGTGTCATGTGTTGAGTATACAGTTTGTAGTGTGCCATAATGTGTTGCTTGTAAAAGGTAAGTGTGTGTATTACATGCTTAATACATTTTTTTTGTTACAACACCTAGCTATGTACAAATGATTACAAATGAAGCAAATAACTGTTGGCAAAATTGTAGCTAATTTTTAATCTCGTGTTCCTGGCTCGTTCTGCGTCTCCATTGTTTGGGGCTTCTTTTTCTCCCCCATAGGGATGCAGATCAGATGGGTTTGTCATATGATACTAATGTTGTCCTACCCCCACACCCTTCTTTCTGTTCTTACCCCCCCTCCCCACTCCTCTGCAGGTCCAGGCCTGGCTTTCATTGCCTACCCCAAGGCTGTAACCATGATGCCTTTTCCTACACTCTGGGCAATTCTCTTCTTCATTATGCTGCTGCTGCTTGGCCTCGACAGTCAGGTTAGGAGAAAAACAAACTTTGACACTTGGGTGACTGTTGGAGCTTTAGAACAGTAGACATAAAAGGAAATTCTGCTGACAATCATGAGTTTTCAAAGTGCTGTTTTTAAGGCCCCTATAAGCAAAATTTTTAACTGCTCATTGGCTACTGAGTGGTGTGTGAAGAAGCCCTTGCACAAACACAGTATTGTTAAACGTGTTTCGCAACATATTTTATGTTTTGAAATGCAGAACTGTGTAAAAGTCTTGGACCACCCCTCATTTCTTTATATTTTGCTGGAAAAATGGGAGTAAAGATTCATTGAAACATAGAAACATAAAATAGAAATAGAGTACATAAGGCAAAAACAGAGTTTGTACAATTCCAACCAGCTTAAAAGTCAATAATTTTATTCTTCAGCACAGCCTGAACATTCTCATCATTGCTTTGAGTAGTCTTCAGAAATAGTTCTCCAGGCTTTTTGAAGGACATTCTTTTTGTGGCTATTTGTTGCTTTTTGTTCCATTTTCTGTCAAGGTGATCCCACGCTGCTTTAATAATATTGCGGCCCATTCAGCACTCCGTAAGACCTGTTGCCACTGATTTTCAGTCCAGTGTAATTTGGGAAATCTCAGCCTCTGCTCACTGTTTTGTTTCTTAAGAAACTTTCTTAACAGCCACTCCTCCACTGAGACAATTTCTGACGAGGCTTCAGCAAACAGTAGACGGATCAATTAAAGGGCCAGACCTTTGCTATTTCTTCCGGGTTTTTAGGCCTGCCTACTCATCCAGTTGCCCAGATTTTTTTTCTTTGGGATGCAGTGCATACCATACCAATTTCATTATTCAGAAAATGAGTGAAAAACTGGCTAATATAAAAAAAAACAACTTTGAAACACCTTTAGAAAGCCTGGAGAACTATTGCTCAAGACCAGTTTAAAACTTTAAAGTCTGACTCTTTTGAAACAAAATATCAAGACATTAGGGGTGGCTTGAGACTGTACAGTGCTGAATGGGTTTTTATGCATCTGTTTTTGCAAAAGAAATAATGGCAATACTGTTTCTTTATTCTTTCTGTATTCATTAATATACTAAAGGCTAATTACATTATAAGAGAATCTGGGGAAAAAAGCAATAAAAGAATGTATAAGATAAAACTTTTGGTTAATACATTTAAAACGTACACACACAAACAGCAGGTTAAAATTACACCTTCAAGGTCATCTCATTGTGAACCTCTGGACCTCTGTGAGCTCAGCTGCTCTTTTTAGATTGCATGCTAGAAGTCAAGTTGTCTTGTTCCATCTTACTGATTCTCCATTACTGTGTCTAACAGGTTTGGCACACTAAAGGACTGTTAAGAATCTTTTTGGCAACACCAAAAAGATTCGTAACAGTGTTGGCCGATGTGGGCCTACGATGGCACAGTGGCACGCACCACAGTTCATGTCATTTGCAGCTAAGAATTCTCTTGTAAGGTTAATTTACATTACTGTGTTAGTCCTTCAGACAAGCCTACAAATAGCTTTGCAGATTCTCTGCTTGCTGTCGAACTTTCCCGTCACCAGAGGTCAGTGTCACAAACAACCAGTCTTTTTTTAAACTTTGATTTTGCACTTGTCCATCTATGTTGGGAATGCTGCTGTAGCTCACTTTTGTATCCTGTTTATCAAACAATCAGTCATTGGCCTACCTGTAGTGTCAGCCATGTTGAGCTACGTGATTTTTGTTTTTTTATTTAGAGAACTTCACACGAGCCCATCTGCTTCAGTTGCATTCACCTGTGTGTTGGCTTTGCGTAGGCAAATACTGACTTCTTGTGACATTACTGTCAAACTTGAGTTTACAGTCTGATATTGGGGGACAAATTCAAGATCACATGTGAATGTGGAATGCAGTGCTCCTGTCCTGAGTGCTTAGACACTGTGGACTTGAGTCCCTTTAGATACAAATCTGCCTGTATTTATCCCTACTAAACAGAAGTTTAGTAGGGATAGCTGTCTCTAAACTTTCCTACAGTCTGTATCTTATAAGGATCTGCTAAATTTCAAGTTAAGCTTGGTTTATGCTTATGCGTTAAACATTTTAGGTACATCGTAGCCGAAACCCTTGTAAAACCCTCCGCCATAACCCCTACTTTGACCTGATGTGCACCTCTCCAGAAATATAACTACACAGTTGTGTCAGTGTAGACCACAACAACTATGATTGGCCAGTTCTGTACTGTTATTTCCCTCTACATATTTCTGGCTACCTCGTCACTGCGTATTTTTTTTTTTGTATCAGTTTTTTTTTATTATGAGCATGACAGGAAGTACAGATAAGCAGTAGAATAGAAACTCAGCAGCAGTAGATGCACCAACTAGTGTTTTGGTAGCAAATTGCAGAGAAATGCAGGCACACCTTGCAGAAACACAAATGCTGGTAACGGCATGGCCATTACTTCATGGGCTCTATATAGATTAACTGCAGCAGTATAAAATAAGCAACGGTTTTGGTTTTTGTATTTACCTATCAAGCTGCTGTCATGTAAAACATGGTGACAGTGCATCACAGCAGGTGAAAATATGGCTCAGATTTTTTGTGTCTGTGCGTTGTTATTTTTAACCCACATAGGTGTTGATGTACTTTAATAAACCTGGATTGTGCTCTTATGTAGAGCTAGTTTCCTGTACACTGTGTGACTGCAGAGGCTGTAGTTAATTGCATGAGCTTAAATGTTATCACAGTTTTGTTGGTTTAAAAAAAATAGAGGCTTCCTCAGCTGAACTTCAAAAGAGTGGTCCAGAGAAACACAAGGAGGTGACTTATAGAGTATGTTACTTTTATTTGATTTCTTAATTGTTCTTTTTTTTTTTTTTGTTTACTGGGCTGATTTGCAGAACTCTTTGATCAGAACCAGAATCATCATACTTTATTAATCCCAAGGGGGGAACTGCATACATTGATCTCCTATCAATGTGACTTTACACTTTGTAGCGCAAACAAATTTTAAAGATTGAGCTTCACCTCAGTTTTACACAGCCAAATTCACACAGTGATGCCATACCGATGCAAGATAAGGTGTAGTAACATATTTCAAAGACTCATCACCAGTTAACAACACAGGGGGCCTGAGATGCTCTCTAAAAAGAAACTAAAACCAGCAGTTCATGTAGCCAGCAGATACGCATCTATCCTTGT